>OX463758.1:57771734-57987839 GCA_949824845.1 Rhingia rostrata | reverse complement strand
CTTTTCTTCATTATAAATGCGTTAATTAGATTAGACAACATACCAAAACAGTGGAAAGTGGCGGAAATGATTATAAAAAAAAACGGCCAAGAAGTAACAGACAATTTCCAATGAGGGTTTTCAATGATACTTATAACTGGGTCCGTATAGCGACCACACATTACACATGCATGCATGCGCAATATAGTGATTGCACATGCAAACTGAGAGTGTACGGTTTTGACTGTACGATTGCGCGCGGCATGAGGGATTTCAGAAAATGTTGATATTTTCTTGTTTTCTTGTTTGCAGTTACTGTCAAAAAATCCAACAGAGAGTATATTTTCACATTAATAATTAATAACTATATGTGTTAATCAGAACGATTACTGCGCAGTTTGCATGAATAATGTGTGGACGAAGCGGGATTTCGCATGCTTGTGACTGCGCATACATGCATGTGTGGTGTATTGACGCCATTAGTGCCCAGTTATAGCTGTCAATTGAACTTTAGAGTCCAGTTATAGCTATCATTGAAAACAACCATTGCAACTTTTCTTTTACTGCTTGCGGCTTTATACAATCATTGGTGAGTTGGTGTCAAAACAAAGCTTATGAATTTTAAAACATGATTATCCGAAAATATTTAAATTAAATTAATTACAGTTTTCTCAGAAAATCACTTCTTATTTTTCACTGAACAAGATTTATTTTAGTGAAGTAATGATCCGAACTGAAACTTCATTTTCCAAGAATTAATATTTATAAGCAGCTATAAGGGTTACATATCAATTCCATCATGTGTTGTGTTTCAATAAAGTTGTTCAATGAAAGCTATAACTGGCCCTTACTAGGAATCTACACTTGGCTGTCCTGTCAATAAAATTTGTTTAAAGTTGTTGTTGTTTTTACAAGAAATCGTGCGTTTTTTTCAACATTTACCACGTAGAAGTGTTTGGAGGAGCAGATGCAGAATAGCGGCGCAACAATTATTTTCATTTATGAAATTGCGTATAAGCCCTAAAGTCGGTAGGCAAGTGGCTTGGCATCACTCATTTTAATCGAAATGTCAAAATAATAAAAATTATCAACATAAACAAATGTTCGCAAACTTCATGTAATTTAACAATTCAAAACAAAATCTAATTGAGAATTTGAGATTAAAAAAAGATGTGTTGTATCTTGTGCGTTAAAGAACAGAATGAATCAATAAATATATTTGACGATCGCGGGATCCACCTTAATGTTTGCAATGTAATTACGAAACACTTTTGGCTGCAGGTAAAATATGTAAACAAACATCTAAATATGAATAACCTATTGTCTTATCAGCCGATTGAGGACAATCCTAATTGCAATGTGATTTGCTCCCTGTGTTGGAATAAACTGGAATCTTTTCATAAGTTCTACAAGGAAATAGAACAGGCTCATTTAAAGCTCTTGAACATAATACAAACCGAAATAAAAGAGGACATTGAGGCGCGTGCTATTGAGGGCGTGAAGAGTTGCTCCGACACCTCAGTCACCGGTTTAAACAGCACAAAATGGAATATTTATATTTTTTTTTTAATAAATTCCCTTTTCTCAGATATTAAGGTGGAGTTTGTTGAAGATTCTGAGATGGACTTGCAACACATCAATAGAGAAACATCTATCAATCCACTGGAAGTTAATGGTGGCGATGTTCAAAATATCAAGTCCGACTCGGAGTCCGAAATTCCTTTATCAAAGTTAGTTAAACATACAAAATTGGAAAAAATTAAAATTTCATTATGTTCGTTGAAAAAGTTAAAAAAACGAAGAAATTCTACAACTGACGAGGAAAGTGAAGACAATGATTCAAATGCAGACGGGGGTAGCAGTGAGTGGCCGGTGATATCATATTCCGAAGAAGTAAATCATAAAATAACGGCTAATCAATCGGATGGAGTTATCCGTTCAATGATGAAGCTATGTTGCCATTTATGTCCGACAAGATTGGAAAACTTTTCCAATCTCAGGGATCACTATCAAGCGGCTCACAATGAAGTTGGTTATGTTGCCTGTTGTGACAAAACATTCAATGAACGCTGCACCCTGGTTGATCACATTTTGTCGCATAAATATCCCGACTACTTCAAGTGTTCGACATGCGATAAAGTCATGGGGAATCGAAAGAACTACAAGCAACACATAAAATGCCACGATAAAAAACCCATCTATGCGTGCGACAAATGTTCTAAGAGTTTCCATCGCAAGATATTACTAGATCGTCATATGGATATTCATGTTTCGGAGCGTACGTTTAAGTGTGATGAATGTGATAAGCTGTAAGTTGTTGTCGTTGCTTTGACAAGTTGGATAAGTAATTTGCAAATTATTTTGTAGTTTTGCGTCAAAATTCTCACTAGGGCAGCATGTGTATGGTGTTCATAAATGTGGCTATACAAAGGTGTGTGAGCAGTGCGGCAAGGTGACTCGAGATCAGGATGCTCTTCGTCGACATCAGTTGGAACATACCAACGAACCAAAACCTTTCGTTACATGTAGCAAATGTGGCGTACGACTTGCAAACAGAGCCGGACTGTATAGGCACATGAAGTCACAGCACATAGAAAATAATATCCCGCACGTGTGTAATGTTTGCGGCAGCACAGCGTCCAGTATATACGCTTTAAAGCGGCATATCACGTACATGCATAAATATGAGCGATCGTTCAAGTGTCCCATGTGTGACAAGGGATTTAAGAGGGCAATTGTACTTAAGGTAAGTGTTTTTTTTTAGTTTTAAGATCGTCTTAAATGTGTAAAGTGAATGGGCAACGCATTTGCCGAAGTTCATGTCATTTGTGTCAATACGTTATACATTTTCTACTAATCTTTGAATTTCTATCCGTTTAAAACGCCTAAGGAATAGTTCATTCGACTTAGATCCGAACGTAAGAGCTACACAGAAGCTTGTTATTAAGGTGGTATCAATACACTTTATAGGTTTTTATCTGTGCCCCATAATTTTTTAGGGGTGAAATATTTCACATTACTTCGGGAAACAGATATTTCACAGCGCTCGCCTTGTTATTCATTATTTTAGGTCGTTACGGAAACATGGCTTTTCGGGTTTTTAGATGTAAGTCCAATCATGGAGCTACATGCAGATTCTTTTTCGTTTTAATGACAAAATTGAAAAGCACTGAATTACTTTCTATAGGAGAGAATTTAAACATATGAAGATGATGAGAGACGTGATTATAAAAACGAATATGAGGAGCTAAGGGTCTAAGGGACTGTAGAAGTCGAAGGCGTAACTGTTGAAACTGTGAACAGAAGCCAATCTATTAAATTTAAAAAGAGTTTCGGAGACAAAATTGAGCCTCCATTTCAAAATTCAGACTTGAAACCGGTGCACAACAATTTGATTTGTGCGGTTTCAAGAGATAATTTTTAATCCATTACATCGATTACAAATGCCATCATTTTTGATGTAGACGAAATCTCTTTGGATTCGTCGATTTTGATCGTTTAATCACAATGGATAATCAAATGCTGGTGTTCAATGTTCTTGAAACCCGACAGCTACATCGGCACTAACCTCACAGACACGAAATTACAACAATTCAAAGACAAACAAAAAATGAAATCATGTTCCATTTGTAATCAAAAAGATCAAAATCCAGATTTAAGGGCCGCTAAGAATGCGTATCTGTAGCTGGTATCTTGTATCGTTGTCAAAATAGAATTACATTTCTTGCATGAAGTTGACGTTCATTCAACTTCAAGCTACAGATTCACATTGTGTAAGCGCTTTCGGCTTGTCTTGCTTTAAACTTTTGACTCAACTTCAGATACGCATTCTGTGCGGCCCTTTAGCTCCAGTTATAGCTATCATTGGAATAGAAAACATGATGGAATTTTAATGTCACTTCACTACAAAAAAAAAAGTGTTTTTCTGCGAAAACTATAATTAACAATTTTAATATTTTTGAATAATCGTGTTCTAGAATTCAATAGTTTTATTTTGACCAATGTTTGATTTTATAATAAAGCCAAAAGAAGTAAAAGAAGATTTTAAATGAGGGTTTTCAGTGATAGGTATAACTGCGCCCTTACCAATTGAAAACGCAATAAATATTATGACAGGAGCCACTGCACTGCATGTATGTCAAACAAAAATTCTGCTCATGTTTTTATGTTTGCAGCGCTGTGAGCCGCACTGTATCCATCGCTAGATTAGGTAGATTTCCGAGATTTGGCACCACTGAAATATTATAGTCTGACAAGCTTATATGTCAGATAAAAGAAAAAAATTATAAAAACATAAACAACAAATTTGTGAAATAAAAACCTACTCAAGACGGTTAACAAATGATTTAAAGCTACATACCTAAATAATTCGATAATATATGCACAATAATGTCGTGCATATTGTGCGTTCGAATATTGAATGATGAAATAAATATTTTTGATGAGGAAGGTGTTCGCCTGGACATCGCCAATGTTATCAAGAAACATTTCTGGCTGCAGGTAAATAAAACCGAGTAGTAAATGGAAACAACAAACTTATATCGTAACCCTTGTATTAGCCAAATCCAGAAGATGCAAATAAAAAAATAATCTGTCGTTCCTGTTGGGATACGTTGCAATTATTTAATAAATTCTATCAGCAAATTGAAACAGCCCATTTCAACCTGGCCAATGTAAAACAACCTGATCCGATAGAAGATAATTTACCAAAAAATGAGGGTTTTCATAGTTTTCCCGAAGTTTTTAAGGAAGGTAATCAATTAGCCTGTGTAAACTTTAAAAAACGAAAGCTGACATTTAAATTGCAGTTGCTGTTTCTGATATAAAGTCAGAGTCCTCGTTTGACGACAACGAAGCTAATTCACAAAATGTTGATGTTGAACTTGAAAAATCAGAAGACAATGAAATCAAATCAGAATCGGATTTTGGCAGTCTTCTGCTTAAATTAAGAAAGCATAGGAAACCAACAATAGTCGTGTACACGGAGCAAAGTGGTTCTGATACGGATGATTCAAATGATGATCCCCCCTCGAAAAAGAAATTGCGAACACAGAAACACTCCGACTACAAAGTGACACCCAACAAGGAAAGCCCAGAAAATACCTCAGTCAGTCTTCGAGAGTCGAATAAGAGGACAGTTCCTTGCAAGCAATTCGATGCATTTATCAAACAAAATATGAAACTCTCTTGTAATATCTGCAATGTTCCGTTGGAGAATTTTTTTGCTCTCAAAGAACACTTCCGATCGGCTCACAATGAAATCGGTTATGTTACCTGTTGTGAGAAGAAATTCTATAGTCGGCATGCTCTAGTCCATCACATTACAATGCATAAAAATCCCGAGACCTTTAAATGTGAGAAATGTGGTCGAGTTTTGGCCGACAACAGAGGCTTAAAGCGTCACATGAATACCACGCATGTTAATGAAGAACGCATTCATCAGTGTCACATTTGTAAGAAGGGCTTCCGACGAAAAGAACTACTTGAGCGTCATTTGAAAACACACGTAAAACGTGAACATATATGCGAACAGTGCGGCAGGGTATTTCGCGGCAAACAAAATTTCCGACAACATCAACTTCGAGATCATTCCGGTATACCCAAGGAACGGTTACAGTGTAAAAAATGTGGCGTTTATCTTGCAGACGCCTCCACACTACACACTCATATGAAGTATCAGCATCCAGTGGCTGTAGTTGTGCACGAGTGTACTATTTGTGGGAAGATATCTTCTTCGGGTTATGGTCTAAAGCGTCATATTCAATACATGCACACAAGAGGACGGCCGCACAAGTGCACACTATGTGAAAAGGCGTTTAAAACTTTGAAGTGTCTCAGGGTGAGTTTGGTTTATTTTTACATATTATTTTAAGGAGTGCTTAATCTTTTGCTTCGGTAAAGACCAATTATTTTCATTATAACATAACGGCTAACTGACTCCAGTTGCGCACTGCCAATTGGTGAAGGTCGGTTTCTACCGGTGAGCCCCACTTAAAGCGAGGACTTCCTCTTTTGTTTTTGACATGTGGCTGGGAATCAAAGACTGAGAAGCGCAGAATTGATATCCATTCGCTCAATATATGCTAGCCATCTGCAGGGTTTTCTTTAACTAGGGGTATTTCGTTAGTATGGAAGATTGTGTCTCTGCCGTTAGCTCAGGAGTTTGCGCAATCTTCTCAAGAACGATGTTAAAGAAGTCACATCACAGTGCATCGCCTTGCCTAAATCTTTTTTTTTTGTTTTGTATCGAATGTTTTGGTGAGGTCGTTTTCGAACAACGAGAATCCTCCATCGTCATCCTGCACAGACGGACGAGTTTAGGTACATAGTACGTCTCTATAAAGGCTATCGAATTCCGCTATGAAATTGATAAATAGGTGGTGCGAAGTATGAGAATTTGATCGGTTGTGATCCTAGACTAAAACATTCTGATAAGGACCGATCAGGTAGTTGGTTTTGGGCGTTTAAACAATACGGCAGATAGTATCTTGTAGGTGCTGTTAATGAGACTTATTTCTCTTTAGTTGTTACAGTTCAGACGGTCTCCTTTTTTATGGATCAGCAAATGATGCCATGGTTCCAGTCGTTAGGCCTAGTCTTATCAGTCCAAATTTGCTTATAGTTTATATAATATTTAACAAATCATCTCCGCCGTCTTTTTACAGCACGGCGGGAAGGCCGTTATATCCAGCAGCCTTGTTTATCGTAAGTTTAGATATTGCTATCCTCAATTCTGTTAGGTCGTAGTGTTCGTTCTGCGTGAAAGCATCGTTGCAAGTGGTTTTATATAATCGCTTTGACGAAGTGAAAGTCTATTCATTTCATCCTCTTACTGGGAATGTTTTTATTGTCTATGTGAGTAGATGACAGAGTGCATCATTGAGTGTGCATGCCGATGGGTTTGTGATGCTCTGTTTATATTTACTCCACTCTTTCCAAATATGAAAGCTCTATTCGTCCACTTCATCATAACTATTCACTCACATCCATTCTTTCCAAGGTCTATAAAACGCTAGTAATTCATTAGCTAATGAAATATCCCCAAGCACGAAATGTGTAATGTTCGCAGCAACAGGTCCACTCATGATTTGCATATATCTGATGTTGAGTAGGTGTACTGTATATCCCAATTCAATCTTATGGCGTTTTCCAATGGCAAATCTGGATTTTGATCTCTTTTGTTACCAATGGAACACGGCTTCAGATTGATTTTTTTTTTGTCTTTTTATTGTTGGAATTTCGTGTCTGTGAAGTTTGTGTCGATGTAGCTGTCCAGTTTCAAGTCACATAGGTTGTTTGTTTTTGATTTAATTTATATTTCACATGGAACTGCTACAGTTTCACCTCCGTATTAATAAACGCTGATTAGCTAATGAATGACTAACATGACAGTGTTTCCCATAAAAATTATAAAATGAATAAAAATAAGTCAGTCCTTAGTTAATCAGTGTTTATAAAGACGGAGGTCAATGATTAATAATAGCTTTTCACAACCGAAAGTAACAGCTTTCATTTGTATTAGTAAGGGTGTTTCCGCTCCAACGCCTTCGTATATTTAGTATTTGTAATTCGTAAATATTCGGTCTTTAAAGCTCAGGGTGGGGCAGCATGTAGTCAGAGACTTTACATGATTTTAAATATCTGCTAACATGTAATTATTAAGAAAACAACAAAAACTGTTTGTGTTCATTATTTGAGGTCAGTTTTATTGTTATGTCTAATATTGTTAACAAATGAATAAGCGTAAACCCGGAACGATTGTTGTCACTTTTTGGCGAATTATTTTAAATGATACCAAGTCCTAATCGGTGATAGTAGTTCTTGTTAACACATATAGTTCAGTGATGTAATGTGACTGGGTTGGTGATGATATCCCCTTTTCCAAAATTTTCTGGCGCCAGAAAGGAAAACAATTCTGCATTAACCAAACGATGGAAATGTAAAAGAAGTGACTGGTCAGAACTTGAATAGCTTTAGTGATGGCTTCACCCAATTAAGCATCAACAACATTCAGATTACACTTCTTCTTCTTCATATTCAAAAAGTTACCATCCAGATCAGTTATCATTCTGTTTATCAGAGATAGCATAATGCACTCGAGAGCAGCAACTGCCATCTTGAATAAGGCAAAGCTGATAAACTTTACGATGGCATTGAAACGCGCAAAATATGGGCAACCGCGGACTCTACTTCTGGGAGAACAAACCACTTGCTGCATCTTCAATAGCCTGTCCTCCATTCATAGTCATTCAGTCAAAAGCGCCTAGCTATCTGATGAACTGATCTTATCGGCTTGGAATATTTACGCGTAACATTTTTGCAAGCCCACTTTGAGACTCATGGATAGACCTATGATTAGTTTAGTTATTTATTGCGTGTAAACCAATTGCATAGTTACCTGGTCGTGTGGTTACTGCATAACATTCAGCAAGTCATTTGGCTCGCTTTCGCCGCAAAGTAAAAGATTTGGTTGAGTTGAGAAAAAGTCGTTCTTTCATTTTTGATACTTTTGTTTTGTTTATTTTTATGCGATGCCAAATATCTTAAAATTGCGTTTTTTTTCTTTTGTGTTGTGATGCCATTGAATTTTTGCAGTGGATTTAGAAATAGGTAGACACCTTGAGGAACTGCAACGCTTGCATATTTTACATGTGCTCAGTCCCATTGAATTCTCTGTGTTCTATTTGTTCAGCAAGGAGAATTCTGCGCGTGTGTTTCGGGCAATCAAAACTCAATCTGCTACTCGCAGTCAGCATGATTGTACGATGAAATTCGACAGAAAAGAGCTTTCATTACTTTTGCTAAAGTTGATTCTGTTGTTGACAAACGAGTTCTTCCATAACTTCATGATTGTATGTTGAGTGTAACAGAAGTCCAAGTACTCCTGCCCTCGATATCATTGTGACACGGTCTGAGTTTGCTTTTCCTTTTACTCGTCCATATCCAGTCATTATGGCACGCGTTCCAGATCAACTTCAACTCTGCGAATCTTTTCACAGATTTAATGCTTGGGGCAACTTTTCTTTGGCCGACTACAGAATTTCCCGGTAGGTTTCAAAACATTGAAAACGAGAGGATAGCCGCAAACATCGTTGTCGCTCATTTTATCATCCTTGAAATACTCCAGGCAAATAACTCGAAGTCGTTTACAATAATTTTAACTGGCCGCATTGAAAAAGTTGCAAAACGTTAAATTACCGTCCATGGGGGTTAGGAAGATGCTGCCAAAACTCGCCTGGCTTTCATTTTTGTTAAAACACTTCTCAATTTGCTTGATTGCAGTTCGAGAATGAAATTCATGCCCACATGTTATACAGTGCATTGTCTGCTTGTCCCCGACATCGGAGTGGTCCTGCGCACGACGCTACAAACTCGGCAAGAGCGAAACTGACAACTCTTTGTTGTTTTTTTTTTATTTTCTTCTTCGGCACGACACCGGGAGAGGACACATTCTTGAACGCATTGTAGAAGGACCTAAATTAGTATCTAAGGGCACGACACACTAATTACCTACTGTACCGCGTTGCTATAGAAACGCGTATTATGCCGCAACTTTCACAGTTTCCACTTCCGCTTCCTTTTCACCGGTTGGCTAAATATTTCTCCAGCTGGAAATGCAGTTTTTCTTCAGGTTCAACTCCAAATACCGTCTGCGAACTTGGGTCTTCCTCTTAGCAATTGGAAATTAATAAAAACAGTGTATGTTCTTGAAAGTTGGGATCTGGAACAATCGGCAAGCGCAACAAGCCTGTCCATCCGATCTATCTATACGATCTATCCTAACTCAATCTTGAGTTACATAAAAAAATTAAAGTATTCCCAGTCATTTGTTGTATTTGTACACCGTGTGAAATCCTACTTCAATTGGTATTGACAACACACCTAGTGTAAGACCCGGTTGGCGGGCTGTGCCAGTGCAACCCGCATTAAAATAATTTTTCTAGTATGCAGCGCAACATCTGTATGATTAACCCAGAGTTTACTAATCCCGGAATGAATTTAATTCAGAGTTAACTCATGAAGCCGTTTTTCAGTGCGGAATTTAATAAAGGGTGATCCATTTCGAGGTTCCCTACTTTTTTAAAGAAAAAACAGAGAAAATTCAAATTTAATGGAGAATGTTTATTATCATTTGAAAGAACATTCCTTGGCATTTATTTTTTGAAGATAATGTCTATCAAATGTTGGCCGTTGCTACGTCGCAGATGGTCCATCCGTTGAGTCCAACTGGCGAATGACACGCGTGATGTTTTCCTCCAAGGCGTGAATCGAAGCGGGTTTGTCGGCACAAGCTTTTGACTTTACATATCCCCACAGGAAAAAGTCTAACGGTGTGATATCACACGATCTTGGTGGCCAATCGACCGGCCCAAAACGTGAAATTATGTGCTCACCGAAATGTTCTCTCAATAAGTCCATTGATTGATGCGATGTTTGGGAAGTGCCGCCGTCTTGCTGAAACCAAATGTCGCCGAGATCACGAGCTTCAATTTCAGACATCAAATAGTCGGTTATCATGGCACGATAACGGTCGCCATTGACGGTTACGTTCGCACCGGCATAATTTTTAAAGAAATATGGACCGATGATTCCACCGGCCCACAAACCACACCAAACCGTTGTTTTTTCTGGATGAAGTGGCAGTTCTTCAATCTCTTCAGGTTGCTCTTCGTCCCAAATGCGGCAATTTTGTTTGTTTACATACCCATTGAGCCAGAAATGGGCCTCATCGCTAAACAAAATTTGCCTCGAAAACGTCGGATCTTCTTGGAACTTTTCAAGAGCCCATAGAGCGCGAAGCGATGTCGCTTGGGAAGGTCGAGCGGCTTCAGTTGTCGCACAAGCTGTATTTTGTACGCTTTCAATTTAATACGGTCTTCGTGTACACTCTCAGCTACGGCCGCTATATTTTCTTCACAGCGTGCTGGACGTGGTCTATTCGGTCGAATATTATCCAATAATGAATGCTGGGTCTCAAAATGGGTGATGGTGTTGCGAATAGTACGCTCAGTAGGCCGATTATGTTGACGATAAGTTGAGCGAAGTGCACGAAACACATTCCTCACAGAACGTGAATTTTCAAATTAAAGTTGAACAATTTGTAAACGTTGTTCACGCGTAAGTCTTTCCATTATGAAATGCCAAACAATACTAAACAAAAATAACATGACAGCATGACACGACTCACACGTGATCTGTCAAAAAAGGCTATTGAAAAAAGTATCTACTTGGATCACCCGTTATGATTCCGAGTGCGATTTGGTAGCACTCATTTTTTATCGATTTTGCTGAAAAAAAGTTGTCGAAATGTATAGAACGGTTTATTTTTTCCAAACAATTAAAACTGCTTGTTTCGCAATCTTACAAGTCTTTTTCTTCTTAAAGCAGTCAAACTTAATATTTAAAATAGTTTCGAGTGCATATAAATATATCGTATACGTATTTAGTTTCTAAACATTTGATAAAATGCCCACACAAATGGAGTTGAAAAATTGTTTGATTGGTATTTTATCATCTGTCAATATCATCTGATCATTTAGTCCCATGGTTAACTCACCAAACTTGCTGGGTTAACTCAAAGTTAACTCTGGATCCAAAAGACTGAAGAATTACATTGCCTAGCTAAACAAATAATTAATGTTTTTGCCTAAAGTAAGAACTATCTAATTCAAGATAAAAAATATTAAATTTTTTACCTGTGGTTCACGCCATAAGAAATTTAAACACCTTGATTTGCATAAATAATCGATTGTGTGCAAACCTGGCATCACTTGTACTTTTTCACAGCTGTAGAGGTGTCAACTGAACACCGAAAAGTCAACAAAATATTATCAACAAATAATTTGATGAGTAAATTCATTTTTCATTTGTTGCACTACCTACTTTAGCACACCATAAAAAATCCATAAGGATAATGAATTTGGCTTTAATTTATTAGTAAAAATGTCGTGTCTTTTGTGCTTAACAAAATCAAAACAAATAATTAAAATATTTGATAAAGAAGGTCTTGAACTTGACGTCGAACATGTTATCTTGCAACATTTTTGGCTGCAGGTAATGAACGCATTCTTTGGTAATGTACCACTTCCAATCACATTTACTCTGTTATCCAAAATTAGCCAATCGTCGAAGATACCACGAAGAGTTCAATCTGTCATTCTTGTTGGGATGCATTGGAGTCGTTTCATAAATTCTACAAAAAAGTGGTGCAAACCCATGTTGGACTGCAGTCGGCTAACGTTAAACTAACACCATCAGATGAATTATCCAAGGGGAATTTTGATGTGTCTACCGCGAAGAGTGTTTCAAGTCAAGGTAAAGAAATTATGCTTCATAATCTCTCGATGCGATTGTTGATTTGTAAAATGGAGTCGATGTTCTAGACATTAAGTTGGAGCCACGTGTCGACGCTGCAGTAGATGACTCTCCAACTCCATCGAAAATCAAGTCAGACGACTCTGACTCAGATGTTGGCCTTCAACAACTCCAGGGAAGTGATTCCGATCACTCTGATGATTCTGATAACTCAATCCAAGGCTCCGTTTCTAACAGAGAGAAACGATCATTAAATACATCTGACCATGGGCCTGACGAAAATCCAAAACCGAATTCTACATCTAAGAAGTTGAAAACAATTGAATGCAAGCAATTTGACGAATTTATCAAAAAGAATATGAAACTCTCATGCGAGGTCTGTCGGGTACCTTTGGCAAATTTCTTTGCATTAAAGGAACACTATCGATCCCAGCACAAACAAGTTGGTTACGTTACATGCTGCGAGAAGAAATTCGACAGTCGTCATGCTTTGGTGCATCACATTCTTTTGCACACCAACCCGGACACCTTTAAGTGTAAGAAATGCGGACGAGTTTTGGCAGACAACAGAGGACTAAAGCGTCACATGAATACCAAGCATGTAAACGAAGAACGCATCCATAAATGTGACAAGTGTAAAAAAAGTTTCCGTCGAATAGATTCACTTGAGCGTCATTTGAAGACTCATATCAAGCGTGAATATGTCTGCCAACAGTGTGGAAAGGTGATTCGTGGTAAACAATTGTTCCATTACCATATGCAGAACAAGCATTCGGTAGTAGCTCAGGTGCCAAAAGAGCGTGTACAATGTCAACAATGTGGCGCCCATCTCTGTAACTCTTCATCGCTTGCCCGACATGTAAACAGTATGCATCAGGCCACTAATATAGTGCACGAGTGTAACATTTGCGGAAAGATATCAGCTACTTCCTATGGGCTGAAGTGTCATATCGACTACATGCATACACTGGGGCGACGGCACAAGTGTGCGCTATGTGATTCGGCATTTAAAACGTTGCAGCGACTTAGGGTGAGTTAAGCTTTTATTTCTAAAGTGTATGAAGTTGATTGCGATTACAGTTCTTTCTTTGGGCGTGGGCTATGGACGTGATAGAAGTGGCACCCATCTTTATTTTATAAATTTTTTCTCAGATGCTTCTTTTATAATTTTGGGGATCAACCAATATGCTTCCCCAATAAAACTTTACAATTCATCAAAACTGTTTTTAGTTGGTTGAGGTCGATTTTAACTTGTACTACCATCAACCTGGAAATGTAAGACTCTAAATGGAAATCTACGACTAAGGTCGAAGGGCTCTAAGTTTGCACTGCGTGCAAACTACTGTCATCTCCGATTAGTTTTAGTAGTTTTTCCATATCCTATCTCACCTACGATATTTTCTTGTTCATCTCGACAAATTTCTGTTCGGGCATTGTATCCCTGGCTTGCGAACATCGTTCCTAGAGTTGGCTCCTCTCCATATCCTCCACAGCGCACTTTTTTGCCCCATTTTCTTCTCTTTGAAAAGCCGGTGTTTTTCCTTTTTTCTTTGTCCATTAAGCTCAATGGCAGCTCTCGTATTCATCTGCAGCGTAGCCTTGTTGGCCTTGCTCTTGGCCGCGAGCATCTGTCGCATTATTCCCCAAACCAAGGGATTCTAGCTGCTGCGAGATTGACTGTTTGTTTTTCTGGAGACCGCCATGTCTCCTTATAAACGTCGAGGTAAGGAAACCGTGTGCTGGCTGTAGTGGCATTTTGTTCCGCATCGAAGTCAATTAGGCTAAGTCCGACGTGATTTCGTGTAGGCTGTGTTTTTCGATGGGCGCGATGGTTAGTGCGATGGACTGCCGCGCAGAAGGTCTGTGTTCGATTCCCACCCGTAGCAACACCTAAATGATTTTTCACTCGCATTCCTCTCGTGACGATCTGACAAATCATCCAAGTAGTATCAATTCTCATGAAAAGCTTATCTCAACTAAGCCTTTCGGAGTCGGCAAAAAAACAAGATGTCCCGCCAACGTGCTAAGAAGTGCACGCACACATGAATGGTTGTGAGAAGAAATCTATGTTTAGAATTTGACCTTGATGCGGATTGATACAAAGTGTTCTCGAATGTCTTGAAATCATAAGACTTCTTACTAAAGGCTTATAACAAAGCCACATCCAAATAGTATCTGTTTATTCTTACTATAGCACGGAGCGTAGTTTGAAGCCACAATTATTCAAATTCCGATCCATCCTATCGTATTTGCAGGATGACAATAATTTCTGCTATGTAGCAGTTCAGGACTTTACATATGGGATGAAAGCCTTACTACAGTACTACTTTACATTATTTCATTCTAGTACTTTGGATGTCCACATTGTCTACGTGTGTTGATGAAAGAATATATCATTGATTGTCGATGGGAATATTGTGGTCTGTCTCTCAAATTTGGTGAAGAAAGCTGGAATTCATCTACTTAATATTGTTTCACTTACATCCCTTTTTCCAAGGTCATGGAAACGCTAATAGACAATTTTCTTATGAAATATCCCAAAGCACGAAATCTGTTCTATTATCAGAATTGGCTTTCGCAGCAACATGTCTACTGGTGATTTGCATATACATATTTAACTTATTTTGGTTAGCTACCCAAATCTACCAGAAAATGCTTTACTTATCCACCGTTTATTTGAATAAACCCGTTCCTGCAAGTGACCGTTAAATGCAATATCAGGAATAAAAATGTGAAGGACATTTAAAAAAATCATGGAGTAAAAGGGCCGACCAGAATGCGTATCTGTAGCTGGTATCTTGTATCGCTGTAAAAAGCGCTTACGGCTTGTCTTGTTTTTAACGTTTGACTCAGCTACAAGCGCATTCTGGGAGGACCTTTAAAAACAAGGCAGGCCAGGACGTAAGCACTTACATAATGTGTATCTTCGTGAATCTGAAGCTTGAAGTTAAATGGAGGGCAACCTCATGCAAGAAATGTATCTCTCTTTTGATAGCGATACATGTACGCATTCTGGGCAGCCCTTAAGGGAATTCATGCAATTATTGATAGACAGTTTAGCGCATACCCTTCCTCTGTTTTTTCCCGACGATTTGTTTAGTTGATATTATTTGCCATATAATTAGCCCTATTTTTTAGCAACACAAGAATCACTGTTTTAACATAATTTATTCTATTGAGTTGACCACTTATTAAGTTATTTAAATACATTTTAAAGCATTTGGAATTATTGTATCTTGCTTGGACTTTTTTTGTTTGCTTACAATATAAATGTCACAGGAAATTTGGAAATATAGCAAGTTTTCAAAAGTAATTCGAAAACTAAGTGAGAACACCTTTTTGGTGAATTTGGAAATATGCTCATTTCAGCTCCAGTAAGAACTTGGTATAAGATAGTTTGCTCTTGAATTAACAAAAAAAACATTTTGTGTAAACCTGGCATCACTGGCATTTTTTGTATTTCCTTAGCACAGCTGTACATGTGTCAACTAAACGTCGAAAAGTCAACAAAATATTGTCAACAAATTGATGAGTAAATTCATTTTTCAGTTGTTGCACTACTTTAGCACACCATAAAAATCCTTAAGGATAATGAATTTGGTTTTAATTTATTAGTAAACATGTCGTGTCTTTTGTGCTTAACGAAATCAGAACAAATAATTAAAATATTTGATAAAGAAGGTCTTGAACTTGACGTCGAACATGTTATCTTGCAACATTTTTGGCTGCAGGTAATGAACGCATTCTTTGGTAATGTACCACTTCCAATCACATTTACTCTGTTATCCAAAATTAGCCAATCGTCGAAGATACCACGAAGAGTTCAATCTGTCATTCTTGTTGGGATGCATTGGAGTCGTTTCATAAATTCTACAAAAAAGTGGTGCAAGCCCATGTTGGACTGCAGTCGGCTAACGTTAAGCTAACACCATCAGATGAATTATCGAAGGGGAATTTTGATGTGTCTACCGCGAAGAGTGTTTCAAGTCAAGGTAAAGAAATTATGCTTATAAACTCTCGATGCGAATGCTGATTTGTAACATGTAGTCGATGTTCTAGACATAAAGTTGGAGCCACATGTCAACGCTGCAGTAGGTGACTCTCCAACTCCACCGAAAATCAAGTCAGACGACTCTGACTCAGATGTTGGCCTTCAACAACACCAGGGAAGTGATTCCGATCACTCTGATGGTTCTGATAACTCAATCCAAGGCTCCGTTTCTAACAGAGAGAAACGATCATTAAATACATCTGACCATGGGTCTGACGAAAATCCAAAACCGAATTCTACATCTAAGGAGTTTAAAACAATTCAATGCAAACAATTTGACGAGTTTATCAAAAAGAATATGAAACTCTCATGCGACATTTGTCAGGTAAATTTGGACAATTTCTTTGCATACAAGGAACACTATCGATCCCAGCACAAACAAGTTGGTTACGTTACATGCTGCGAGAAGAAATTCGACAGTCGTCATGCTCTGGTGCATCACATTCTATTGCACACCAACCCGGACACATTGAAGTGTAAGAAATGTGGACGAGTTTTGGCAGACAACAGAGGACTAAAGCGTCACATGAATACCAAGCATGTAAACGAAGAACGCATCCATAAATGTGACAAGTGTAAAAAGAGTTTCCGTCGAATAGACTTACTTGAGCGTCATTTGAAGACTCATGTCAAACGTGAACATGTCTGCGAACAGTGTGGAAAGGTGGTACGTGGTAAACAATTGTTCCATTACCACATGCAAAACGAGCATTCGGGTATACCTAGAGTACCAAAAAAGCGTGTGCAATGTCAGCAATGTGGCGCTCATCTGTGTGACCCTTCATCGCTTGCCCGACATGTAAACAGTGTTCATCAGGCCACTAATGTGGTACACGAGTGCAATATTTGCGGAAAGATATCAGCTACCGCCTATGGTCTGAAACGTCATATCGAGTACATGCATACTCTGGGGCGACGGCACAAGTGTACGTTATGTGATTCGGCATTTAAAACTTTGAAGCGACTTAGGGTGAGTTAACTTTTTATTTCTAAAGTGTACAAAGTTGATTGCGATTACAGTTTTACTATAAGCGTGGGCTATGGCCGTGATAGAAGTTTCCTTCTTCCTCTCCACTT
This sequence comes from Rhingia rostrata, assembly GCA_949824845.1. Lineage (NCBI taxonomy): Eukaryota > Metazoa > Arthropoda > Insecta > Diptera > Syrphidae > Rhingia > Rhingia rostrata. Next base: position 57,970,417 of record OX463758.1, on the reverse strand, counting down.
TTTCTATTGGATACACAGATGCTTTTATAAATTTTGGGGATCAACTAACATCCTTACCTAATAAAATCGGTCAATTCGTTAAAATTCGTAAGACTCTGTAAAGCGGAATATTGGTTTATTCGCTTTAGGTGTAATCTTGAATTACTGATGCGAATCCTTTTTTTTAAAAAAAGGTCTAGGATTTCTTTACCCGTTTCTGCTACAACGGCGTAAATCAGAATCATTATCATTCTGATAATTCAATCGAATGCAATCAATAAAAACATTGACCATGGGCCTGATGAAAATCCACATCTAAGGATTTTAAAACAATTCCATGCACGCAATTTGATGAGTTTATCAAAAAGAATATGAAACTCTCCTGCGACATTTGTAAAGTACCTTTGGACAATTTCTTGGCATTCAAGGAACACTATCAATCCCAGATTCCCAGCACAAACAAGTTGGTAACGTTACATGCTGCGAGAAGAAATTTGTCAGTCGGCATGCTTTGGTGCATTACATAATAACGGTGAAATAGAACAGAAAAGTAAAAAAAATATCTTAAATAAACGTTTTCATATTATCGGGTAATTTTACTGAAATGAAAAACTTCTAATGACAGGTTGAAGAAAAATCAGCTTGTCGGTGTAGCTGTCAAGTTGCAAAAACAAACAACCTGTGTGACTGATGGCATTTTTCATTGGTAAAAAAATCAATCTCTTTTTTATCTAGATCTGTCAAAAGACTGCTTTTGACAGTTGTTGTGTTTCATTTCCTTGAACTAACACTCATACGAATGATAGCTTTCAGTTTGACTACAGAGATTTTCGTTTTGATTTAAGATTATTTCGACTGTGAAAAACTATTATTTGCCATTAAATCTGTAGCATAGTATGTTGTGATATAAAAATTAAATCAAAAGCAAACAACCAGTGTTGTTGGAAACTTGACAGCTACACCGACACTAACTTCACAGACACGAAATTACAACAAACAAGCACGAACAAACAAAATTAATCTGTAATCGCGTTCCATTGACGACTGAAGGCAAACACCTGGTGGCAAATCTTCGTATCGACTAAGTGCTATACATTTTGAAAGCTAACGCATATTGGTATTGGAAATCATGATTTGAATAATTCAAATAAGGAAAAAATAATAACAATAATTGAGTGGATTAAAGCTGAATTCAATTGACGAATGTCCAAACAATATATAAATACAAAGTCTTCGAAAATTGTTCAAGTGATTTCAGAAGGGTCAATTAAGCGATCGTTCTTCGAATGGGTAAATAAATTAAGGATTTTGTGTGTAAGAAGTAACTAAATACAATAAAAATAAATTGAATTTGTAAATTTATGATCTGATTATTCCACATATGTGTTAAAACAAATTGTTTGACAAGTAAAAAAAAAAAATTTAAAACGATTCTTTATGTAGTATTCAATGTTCACAAAAACGGCTGAAAGATACATATTTTGTGTTTGTTTTATGCAAAACTCAATTATTATTATTTATTATTCTTTTCATATTTGAATTATTCACTTGATGATTTCCCATACAAATATGCGTTAGCTTTCAAAATGTATAGCACTTAGTCGATACGAACATTTGCCACCAGGTGTTTGCCTTCAGCTCTCATTTGAACTTTTCCAATCGTCAATTGATAACAAAATTGATCAAATTCAGATCAATATCCAGATTTACGAATGGAAAACGCCATTAGGTTGTTTGTTTTTAAATTAATTCATATGTCACATAGAATTACTAGAGTTTTAATGATTAAAAATAGTTTTTTTTCACAATTGAAATAATAATAAATCAAAACAAAAATTACTCTAGTCAAACTGACAGCTTTAATTTGTATTAGTGTTAGTGCAAGAACTGATAAATCTGCCGAAAAATCCAGATTTGCAAAATTGATCTGAGATCAAAAGATTTTTTACCCAATGAAACACGACAATTGTCAATTTTGACAGATCTAATACAAAAAAATGCTACAAATTTTTAGCTGTGATGCGTAATCTATGTAGTTCTATACTCTTTGATTGTACGCATTATCAGAGGGCGCTGAAAACAACATTTTGAGTTTCAGAGTTTGGTACCCCTCCATAGATTGACATTTTTTTGTGTTTATTTGAAAGAAAATGGACGGCCACAGTATGCGAACTTTTTAAAATCCGTTGCAAAGTTACATTTCGCGTGTGCTTAACTAACTTATTTACTTGATTAGGAAATAGTGGAAGCTTTAAAGCCGAAAATGAAAAAATCATTCGAAAGATTGGCGCGAAGAAATAATACCTGTTTTTGTAGAACAGGGCAGTACAAGCATTTTTTTTTACTATGGGAAGGGGGATATCTCCCCCAGTTAGGTGGAAGTACTGAAAATGGTGAAATAAATATTTAAACAAAAAAAATGTAATACTTAAAAGTAAGTCTTCTCTCTAAATTAAATGAAGAATATGCATAGTTTTTGTACAAACTGGTTTTAAAAAAAAGTTAGCTGTGAGTTTCACCTTTATTTAAATAATATGTATATGTATATCAAAATATCTAAACTTCTTCAAAAGTTATGATTTTTGCAACCAAAAATGGACATTGTAACACTGTGTATTTTGCCAAGTAAGAGTAAGTGAACCAATCATAAAATATTTAATAGCAGATTGAGTTTAAATTGTCTTATTGAGAATTTATTTTTTTGCATTGAACATCTCTGTTGTTTTAAATGATTTGACTTTTTTCCGACGTTGCATGTGTTTTTTTTTTACACTGGACGTTGCGTGAAGTACTCTATTGTTGCTTGAAGCATACCAGCCTTAAAACCCCACCCGAACACATAATTTCTATTTGTTTCGAAAGCAACTTGGCAGCATCTAATCGGATTTCACCCACGAGGGTGTGTGTGTGTGTCGATTTGTTGAATGTCAAAAAAAAAACATCAACATCAACAAAAAAAAAATGTTCAACTCATTCGTATCTACAGCTCTCAGTTAACGAACAAAAAAGACAAAAAAGCAATTAGTGTGAAATAAATTAACATGTTGTGCATATTGTGTGTGACGACATCGGATCAAATAATCAACATATTTGATGAAGACGGCCTACACCTTTACGTGAAGGACATAATAACAAAGCACTTTTGGCTACAGGTAATGATCTAAACTGCCACCTCAATAGCAAACGTAAAAATCATGTTCCCTATCCATATAGCCAAATGTCGACGATGAGGGCGCCAAATTCATCTGTGAATCTTGTTGGACTTCCTTGGAATCGTTTCATAAATTCTACCTGAAGGTGGAGGCAGCGCATACTAAAGTCCACATAAAAGTTGCCATCAAAGATGATGATGTCAGATCAGAAACTGATGACTTTGCATACCAAGACTACCTGAGCTCAGGTTTGGGATGACAACAGGAATGTTGTTTTTTTTTGTTTTAATTTTAATTTACCCTTGCAGATATCAAGTTTGAAAACTATGCCATCACAAAAGTTTACCCGCCAGAGTTTGAAGACGAATCGAAGGAGGTAAACGAACCAATAGTTGATTCATCTTCTGACTTTGAATCTGAAATCCCTCTTGCACAGTTGGATAAACGGACAATGAAGTCCGAAAATCTCGAAAAGATTGAATTCATTCCCATTTCTTACGGTGAAGTCAAGAAAGAGGAGAAACATGAGAACAAGAAATCAGATTCCAAAGCAAAGAGAAAAATTATAACCAAACTTGATGATATAGGCTTCGGTAATGCTGTGTACACTCCAGATATATCTCGAATGCAGTTTGATGATATTATCAAAGAAAATATGAAACTATCGTGTACAATCTGTAGCCTTCCATTGGCCACGTTCTTTATACTCAAAGATCACTATCGAACCGTTCACAACGAGACGGGCTATGTCACATGTTGTAATAAAAAATTCGATAGCCGCTACAAGCTGGTAACACATATTTTGTTGCACAAAAATCCCGAGCACTTTAAGTGTTCCATATGCGGTAAAGTTATGGCAACTAGGAAAAGCCTGAACGGTCACATGGATGTGCACGCCAGTGATGGACTGCCATTATATGGGTGCGCCAAATGTCAAAAGACATTCGCAACAGTAGAGCGTATGGAACGACACATGAACATACATCAGAAGAAAGAGCAAATATGCGAACTCTGTGGTCAGGTATGTCGTGACAAATACTCTCTGCGGACACATCAAGAGTGGAAGCACAACAGTAAACCAAGACCACGAGTGCATTGTGAACAATGTGGACTTGATTTTGCAACAAAAACAAATATGACGTTTCATAAGAAGCATCATCATCCCGAAACTAAAGTAACACATAAGTGTTCTATTTGTGGAAAGATATCGACCACTGGTTATGGTCTGAAGCGACACATGATGTACATGCACGCGTTCGATCGCCGGCACAAGTGTACGATGTGCGAGAAAGGGTTCAAAACGCCACAGGGACTTCGAGTGAGTAGAAGTAGTTTAGTTTTCTGTTCGATCTATTGAAATAATTTGATATTCAATAAGCTGTTTTCAATGTTAATGAATGTAGATATACTAGGATCTGTTTTGCCCGAGTAGCTTTGTCAAAGTTGCTGGTAAAATCAGTAATTAGTTACTTAACCGTCAATTGATGCGACTAGTTGGTGTTTGACATGTTCGGATATACATTTGGTTCGACGATTAATTTTGGCACGAGCCGAACAGTCAACAGCAAGAATTTGGTTCTAGTTCGACTAACTGACTGAATGCTAAAAATGTATGAAATTAATACTTCTTATAGCGGATTTGTAAGGCGCCTTAGTCTATGTCGTTGAGAGCATTTTAAGAGGTACAAACTGAGCAACAGGTACAGGAACAAGCATACACGAATGCACATATCTACGATAAACATGCAAAAAAGTTAAGGCGACGTGCTCATCGGCTGGAAAGTGGCACTACACTGGCTAGAAATTGGACACTCTTCGAGTATTGGTGTCGATTTAATCATAGCCATCATAAAACTCCAATATGGTTTTTTTTTGTTGGCCAGGCATATGTCTCTACACAGCTCGTAAAGTTCTAAACTGAATCTTCGTCTCTACGCAAACGGTACCGATTATTTTTCCAAGAACTTTTCGCTCAAAACGATCATGGATTCCTGGTACTTACATTGGTTATAGTTACAAACTTTATTCCTCTATTGAATGATATAGAGACGTCTCTTTGTCTTCAATCGCAAATTTTTCCAGCTTTTTGTTTCTTTTTTCTAAGAACCCGGTATTCTTGCCTCCTTTTCTAATCTAAACACCTCAATGGCAGCTCTCGTCTTCACCTTGTGAGCTGCGAACAACTGTCGGCATGTTTGATCAAACCAGGTGTTTCCTGCGGGTGGGTGTGAGATACATAACACATCGGTATCGGCTCTGTTTTGTTGACATCATCGCTATTGTTCTTCGGCATTCGATGCTGGTGATGATCAAATCGATTGACCATTTACTGATACAGACATGCCATTCAAAAGTAGAAAATTGCCATGACACGCTTTTGAAATTTGTTGTCCGGAGTCTAATATTAAAAAATAAAGAGCTTACCTATTTTTAAGTCCTAAAGCTGGAAATGCACATACCAGTCGTTCTGTACAGGCTTTTTGTTATAGTGTTGCTGTTTTTCGTTTATCAACACTCGCAATGATAAGTTTGACAAGTCAAATCCAGTTGGATGAGACCAATATCCGATTGTTACCATTAGGAGGTAAAATAAGCACAGAGCCACTCGTCATCGGCTATCGGCAAATACCAAAATAAAATTACCTACCAACCATAAATCATTATTTAGTCTTTGAGTAGAACTCTGTATATTGCGCCCAGTACTTCTGTAATGTTCGTAAAAAAAGAAGAAGATATTCCTAAGGTCGCTCAAATTGTTGCCAGTATCCAGGTAGCAATCCTACTTCAGTTCACAAGTGTAAAATGCAGGGGTATTGTTGGCTCTGTAGATTACAAAGGGGCCTCAACCAACATGCCTTCCGAATTAGGCCGGTCCTTAGCTAACTGTCTCTTGTTGGCAAGATCTTCCTCTACTGCGTCCCACGTCTGGCTGGGAATCGAAGACTGTAAGCCAGAGCATTCACTAGGCACATGTATCTGTACAGCTCGTATAGTTCTTGGTTTTTGAAGAATTTTTCTCTCAAATCGATCAAGGATTTCTTCATCCACTTTTGATACGGTCCATGCGTCAGTGCCGTAGAGCAAGACTGGAGTTGGAGTAAGGGCTTGACCACTGAATTGCCTTCTAAGCCCGAAGAAACAGCGGTTGGTTGTGTCCGTAGCTTTACCCCCATTTGCTGCTAAAACTTCCTTCTTTATACTAGCAAACGTGGCTATGACATTGTAATGGTAAATGTTACCTACCAAGTCATCTTCGCCGGCCTTATAAAGCTCGAAGGGAAGGCCGTCCTTTCCGGCATCCTTGTTCGGCTTGAGTTTAGATATTTCTATCCTCACTTCACTTAGGTCGGGTGGTTGGTAGTTTTCACTTAAGTCGCCAATATTGAATGGTTCGTTCTGCCTGACAGCGAAATGTTGTTCGTTATCGTGGTTAACTATTCATCCATCAGACACCTTAACCCATAGCCTCTTCAACAATGTATAAGTTTTCGTTAAGTATAAAGTGACCAGACCCAAAAATTCAAAATGTGGGACAAAGTTAAGAAATAAAAAAAAATACAAATTTCTGGCGCAACATGCTCGTTAGTACCCAGGGCTTAGCTTTCTCACAACCAATCATGTGTGCGTGTGTACTTTTTTTTCTTGACAACTGATACTACTTGGATAAATTGTCAGATCATCACGAGAGGTGGGCCAGGGAAAATCATCTAGAAAATCATCGCGCCTAAAAATCTTACTACTTAATTATCGGGCTCCCGCCCCGTGAAGAGTCTCTGCCTGAGATACTGCAGCCTCTACGGTCCCGGGACCGCTGCTTCCAGTTGTCTTCGCCGGATCTCCACTAGGGTATCATTCGCTACTACCTCAAAATTGATACCATCAATAGTGACGTTTTGTCCTAGGCGGTCGACAGATGCTTGTTTGTTTGTTGATAGCATGTACTTAGGCTTCTTCTCACTTACTTCAACGCCAACGGATTTCGCCTGTTCTTTTATCGCCGTGAACGCTTCTATCAGGCTGGGAAAGACCGATGATGTCAATATCCGCATAGCCCAGCAGCTGGACGGACCTGAAAATAGTGCCTTCAGTGTTGACACCGCCCTTCGTACTATCTGCTCCAGTACGAGAATGAAAAAGTCATATGATAGCGCGTCTCCTTGCCGAAACCCATCCGGTGCTTGTTTGCAACTCGTGTTTTCCATCGCCATCGCCATATATAGCACCTGGCGATTTATGGTATCTTACGCGGCTTTGAAATCGATGAATGGGTGGAGAGTTTTGACTTGAAATTCGTTGGTCTTTTCCAGGATTTGCCTCAGTGTGAAAATTTGGGAAAATTTAATAAATGTCTTGATAATTCTTACCAGTTATCGGGCATGTTTTCTTCCACCCATACTTGGTTGATGATTCGGTGCATGCTCTCTACCAAAACATCACCACATTGGAGTTTATATATTGCTATCCTCACTTCACTCAAGTCGGGTGGTTGGCAGTTTTCGCTGTCGTTGCCAATGTTGAATGGTTCGTTCTGCCTGACAGCGTTATTTTGTTCGTCATCTGCAGAAGTGGTTCTTCTATATCCTCAGCATCTACTGTGTCTCAACTACGATATTTCCTTGTTCATCTCGACAGGATTCTGTTCGAGCCTTATATCCTTGGCTTTGACGTTTCACACTTTGGTAAATCTTGCGAACATCGTTCCTGGAGTGGCACCTCTCTATATCCTCGATCGCGCGCTTTTCTTGCTCATTTTTATTCTTTCTGAAAAGCCGGTGTTCTTCCCTTCATGTCTGCCTATCTCAACGACAGGTGTCGTCTTCACCTGCAGCTTAGCCTTATAGGCCTCGTTCTTGGCTGCGAGCATCTGTCGGCATTCCTCATCAAACCAGGTGGGCGTGAGAAACCTAGCACATCAGTTGCGGCTGATCTACTGGCATCGTTGCCATTGTTCTTCGACATTCGATGCTGGTGGTATGGTGTTAATAGAGAGGTTAAGGGATACGTGTTGCGCGAAAGTCTTGGCGGTCTCTTGCGATTGCAGTCTGTTGACATTAAATTTTTTCACAGTATTTCTGGATTGTTGTGGCGGGTGGATATCCGCATTCTTACCTTTGTTTCGATTTTCAGCCTTAGCAACACCTAAATGATTTTTCACTAGCCCTCCTTTCGTGATGATCTGACAAATTATAGGAGTATTATCAATTGTCATGAAAAGCTTATCTCAACTTATCCGTTCGGATTCGGATTCGGTCCCGCCATCCTGCAGAGAAGTACACACGCACACATGAATGGTTGTGAGAACGAGTACTAACGAGCCTATTGCGCCATAATACAAAAAAAGAACACAACTTCATACATTTGACTATTTGAGGTGTGGTTGAATATTTATTGAATATGCAGTCAAAAATTTATGGAAATTAACTTAATATGCCACAGCTAAGTCAGCTGTTTGTTTTTCTTTTCCTCGCACAAATGTAAATGGTTTGGTCGCGATCTTATTTTTAAAACAGTAAACCAAATATTTGAAAGAATTGCAAGTCGCTGAGATCTGAAAATTATGACCGTGTGTCAATTGCGTTAAAATGCGAGTTAAATTTTATCCACTGACTAATTTTTGACATTTCTGCAGGGGTAAAAAAAAGTTCCCTTTTTGCTGTGCCATTTGGATTAAATGGGATATTATTTGAATACTATTTTCATTAATTTCCCAAAAGAATTAGAACAAAATTGCTTTCATTATAATTTCTTGTAATAAAAAAATACCGAAAAGATTTCCAGAAAGATGATCAAAAATCCCTTAATTATAAATTATTGTCAGTAAAAAAATATTGTTGTGCTCACGATTAAAGATTATCCCCCTTATTTTGTTCATGTTAATCATATTTCGCATATAGCAAAACAAATGTTATCAAGACATTTTTGAAACCATCCTTTTTAAAAGTGCAATTTTATTTTATTTTACAATTTGCATAAAATTTTCTGATTACAATATGTTCTTTATTTCTTATTTGATAATCTAAATATTGTACTATTTTCCCGACACATGTGAACACTGATAACGAGGAATAATCCATGAGCGAGCTTTCCATCTCCGTCAGTAGGTATACCAAATGGCAAAAATTATCCACTGGATACATTTTAGCGAGCTGTTGAGCAGGATAAAATTTTGAAGTCTCTGTTCACCATACTAATGTCAAGAATTATCCACTGGCTAAAATTTTAACGCAATTGACACGCGGTCTATATATTATAGTACCTGTTTTCATTTCCGCAAAAGTAGAATAAAATGTTCATATAAATCGAATTAACAATAATTGTTCGCTTGCTATTTTATCATCTGTCAAAACATATGATCATTTAATCCACTTTTAACATACAAAGCTTCCTGCGTTTACTTGAAGTTATCTTGAGTTTATACCGAAACTATGATTTTCTCGCACTGAAAACTCGGACCTCAATAATTTTAAATTAGATAATAATAATTTGTTTCATCACAAAACTTGGCATCACTTTTTGTGCTTGACATTTCAATTCACCGCCAGAAGGTGTCGCCGTCGTTTGTTGCAAATGCCAAAAGAAAAGTGAAACGGCAAACAAAAAAAAAAAGTTCGGCACTTTTGTTGATTTGGATGGGAAAAACAGTAAAATAATTCGCAGATATTTCAAAATTTCAACCGATTCATGTTGTGCATAAGAAAATGTTGTGTACGTTATGTGTCCAAAAGTCCGACGAAGTTATACATCTCTTCCATGATGACGGAATCGCCCTAAACGTTGCCGAAATCATCACAAAACACTTTTGGCTACAGGTAAACAAATCAATTGATGCAGAAGGGAGTTTATTTCTCGGATTTGGATGTCTGTGAATAATGTTTGCACACTTTTTGTAGCCCAGTGCAAATGATGTGAACACAAATGTTGTATGCATTTCGTGCTGGAAAGCCGTAGACTCATTTCATCGGTTCTATCTGCAAGTGGAAGAAGCTCACGTTAGATTACAGAACATTGGAGCTATTGAAGGTGGCGAGCTGAAGAAAGAAGAAAATATTATCGCTGCACTTCAAATCTGTGATTCCAGCACAGAACCATTTGAGGTGGGATTATCAGAATTGGTGGAACAAGGTATTAAGTAAAAGTATGTGTTACTAAGGCAAATCCTTACTGATTTGGTTCCAGCGAACCGAACGTAATATGGATTTAGCTTTAGTTGAACATGTGACTGGCTAGTGCTATCTGTGGAATATTTCCCTCAAAACTCTTTCCCCATCAACAGAAATAAAACTCGAACTCGAGGTAAAAGAAGATGCCGAACTGCTATTACAACCACATGTCCTTTTAAAAACTCATGCTGAATCTAAGGAGAACTTAGCTCTCGCAAGGAAGGATTCCATAGATTCGAAGAGATCCGATGAACACGAGCCTACGCTAGCTTGCTCGACAAGAAGTCGTCATTCTGTGGAAAAATCTTGCGTCGAACACGATGACAATGGAGCAGACAACGACTGGCAGGATCATGACTCGGACTTTGATGACGACGATGACGACAGCGACTATGAGGATACCACACCAAGCTCCAAAGCGAAAAAGTCAAAAAAGGAAAAGCAATCCCCGAAAACAACAACAAAACGAGGTCGTGCGAAAAAGGGTGAACACAAAGAGTTGTCTTGTAAGAAAAAGCGAACTACAGAGGAGCAAGCCAAGAAAATGGAGCGAATCCACGAGTACGATGAAATGATTGCGCAGAACATGAAGCTTGCATGTGACATCTGCTGCAAAGCCTTTACCAACTTTGCCATTATGAAGAGGCACTATCGCACTGTACACAACCAATGTGGTTATGCCTCCTGTTGTGGCAAAAAATTTCGCAAACGCGGTATCCTTGTCGATCACATTTACACACATCAAAATCCAGAGTACTTTAAGTGCGAAAAATGCGCAAAAGTTTTAGCCAGTCGAAAGAACTTGGATTGTCACATGCTCACCCATGACACCGAGAAACAGAGGATTTTTCAATGTGATCAGTGTCCCATGAGCTTCTATACAAAGCCCCTGTTAAACCGACACATGCAAACGCACATCTCCGAACGCAATATAAAGTGTCCCGACTGTGAGAAGTTGTAAGGATATTATCTTTCTCCTATGTCAATTCAAGGACATACCAATTTATTGCTTGCTTTCTAATTGCAGCTTCTCAACACAAGATATTCTGCGCACGCATATCAACAACGTCCATAACGCTGCGTACAATCGCATCTGCGATCAGTGTGGGAAATTGTTCCGTCGGCCAGATGCATTTCGACGGCATCAGCTGGAACACGATGGAATTACTCAGCCATTGGTACCGTGTGAAAAATGCAGCGTCAAACTGACCAGCAAGTATGGACTGAAACGGCACATGGAATCAATGCACCCCGAAACGGAAACTAAACACATTTGCACTGAGTGTGGTAAAGTTGCTCCCAGTGCAGCAGCATTGCAACGGCATATTTCGTATATGCATAAAATGGAGCGAAAGTTCAAGTGTCCCATGTGTGATAAGGCGTTTAAAAAAACTGGTGGGCTTAAGGTAGGTGTATTCATTATTTATTTTGTTGTTATCCATACATATTCCAAAAGATTGGGTATTGCGTAAACGAGTACTTCATTAACAAAGTGATTTTGACTGGCGGGGCCCTAGAAAGTTGTTATTCTTTATTCTCAGTGACTAAACTTAACGATATTGTCCGCATCAAAGATTGTATGTTTTAATTATTGGAGTGACGACTTTCTTTATATGCCGCGAATTTGGGGTATTTTTTTGTTGTTTATTTGCTTATAATGGATAATTTGTATGCTCCCACTCAAATACATTCTTACTAGCCGGCCTGTGTTGTCTGACGTGGAACTAAAAAAACTCAAAGTTAAAATTAACATATTTTGACCAAGGTTGTGTGTCGAAAATGCTTTGTTCGTATTGTATAAGATAATATAAATGTTCCTGAAGCTCCAGTGGCATGAACCATTCACTGGAGCTTCTGGAGGGCCCTTAAAGCAAAGCATAATTCGGTTTTCTTTTACATGGATCAAAAAAGCTGATATTCAAGGCATAGGGTATCCTTTAGAATATTGATGATATGCTGACTTCATTCAATGGGAAGTTTCCGTTGGTTATAGGTTTCTTCCCTTTTCGCTCTCTCGGCGTTGTGCAGCAAGTATAAATGCAGCCTGAATACATCTTCAGTTCCCTGCGCGTTTCCATTTTTCCACCTGTCATTTGGTCGGATTTATTGTAGAATTGACGGGTGTTATTTTTGTCGCAGACTTTTCGATATCCCTGAGTGTTATATTATTATTCATACGAAGGGTTTTTTTTCTCTTCCCTTCTTTTGGCTCGATACACTTTCCGCGCAGCGTGGGTATATATACCAGCTTTCCGAAGTAGCTGGTGAATTCGGCTACTTCTTTTTTTTTATATTCCCACACTGTATGAGGCCACTGCGGGGAGAGTCTTTCACTCAGTTGTTCCTTGTAGATTTGGACAACCTCTGGTTCACTAGGCAAACAACCTGAAGTCTCTTTTTATTCACCATTCGTTGGACTTTCGTGTTCTGAATTTGCGGCACAAAAAATGGTCAGAGTCGAAGGTTGGGCCTTCAAAAGAGTACGTTTAGGATGTTGGATGTATCGTATTTCCTGAATCGTGGTAATGTCTGACATGTATAGTTCGTTGGCTTCGTGAATACTATTAAGTCGTTGTCTGTGGTCGTTCCGGTTCTGATTAGTATTTCAGGGTATACCTTATCCGCCTCTTTCATAGCCACACGTTTTTTTACGTGGTAAGGAAGTCATCCTGGCGACGATTACATCTTCGCCTGTCATCTTGGAAAAGGAATCTGTTTTTTTTTTTTATAATTTGCGCGCACTCAAGGGGTTATGAATACACTTTATATGTTTTAGCACAGTGCGGGCGTTAAGGAAATTAGGGATATGAAGAAAGGAGATACCGATGCACATTGGTTTTAAATGTCTGTAAGTTATAATGGAAAGGAAAAACAGAGTTTGGTAGAGCATTCCACATTCGTGTTGTTCGGTTTATGTACGAATCTCTATATTTCAGCGTACGTCCGAAGATAGGCTTGAGGGTAAACTGATTTGCATTCATTGCGTTGGCTATTTCATTTGTGCTTTAGTGTGAGGACATCTCTTCCTCACTTTGCACAGGGGTTCACGCTACCTACGACGAATCTGAATGTTAAGAGCTCTTAATTTGTAATTTATTATTCTCAACAATCACCTCTGGCGATTACTTCCACATTATCAAATTTAATCAACACGTCGACAAATAACGAGTCGATATTGACAAACACTCATATTAGTTTTGAAAGATAGTTTATAACATAGGAAATAATTGAGGTAGATATACCTTAAAGTATATTGATCGACTCAGAATAGCTATCTGGTATCGGATTACCATAACAGTTAACGAGTGAGTGAAATGCATACGTTGTCGAATGATCGACTTATATACGAATCGCAGCACAGAGTCTGCTACATTGATGTTTAACGGCTGACAAATATCAAATGTATTGTTCGTCTGTGAATGTAATGAAAATAAATTCGCGTATTTAAAAGTTCTTAACATATAAATGGAGTATTGGCTGTATTTTCATCTTCCTAGTCAGAAGATGGACATTGTGAGTCCATTGAACGATCTTTACAAATAAAATCTAAATTTTCTTGAAACATATTTCATATCTTAAACTTATTACAGTTTAATTAAAAGGTTCAGGGGGAATAAGAGTGCATTCGTGTTTATAATGGAGAAACTTAAAAAAAATATTGTCTTAATTTTTTCGCACAAAAATGCATTCACTCGACACCACAAACCCTACCGTGTGAAAATATGCTCGATCCCTGAGGACAGAATACAAAAATTCGATACTCGATACTCGAATATCGAATGTGATCATACCAAATGAACATTTATCAGTAACGTATGAGTGGATAACTGATGTGGTCATTCGACCCCTGAGTCGATTTAGTCATGTCTGACTGTCCGTCCGTCCATCTCATCGGTTTTTAGGTCTTAAATTTTGAGCTATAATAATGAAGTTTGGTATATGTGATCCTTGTACGTGCGATTCGAACAAGTATCAAAAAAGTTGTTTTTGGTCAAACGGTTAAGAACTTTGAAAATGTTTCTTAACATATTTAGACAATTATAATACCTATATTTTGTCTTTACAAGTTTTGTTGCCACATTGGAAAATTCCGTTTCATTTCGGTAAAATGACGAAACATTTCTTTACTCAAAATAAATCTTGATCGGTGTTCTTTTTAGAGGTGAAATTCGAATTGAAATAAAACACAAGAAAATCGTTTTAATGTTTATCAATTTGGTTTTATTGGAAGGATAATTTTATGCCATTAATGTTAAAATATGATTTCGAGCATGTGGCCGCCGCGGCTGGTTGGAATAAAGCCAAGTCTAGAGGTCCAGTTTTTTGGGCCGTACGTCGGCAATACCGCTACGAATGTTGGCTTCCAAGTCCACTAACGTTACTGGTTTGTTGGCTTAGACGAGCGACTTTACATAGCCCCAAACAAAATAATCCAATGGTGTCAATGGTGCGCTGTGTGGCTTTTAGCGCCGTCTTGTTGGAAAAACATCTCATCCACATTTATGCCATCCTATTCGGCAACAAAATAGTCAGTTATCCTGGCTCTATACCGGTCTCCATTAACGGTTACTGACTCTCCAGCGTCATTTCGGAAGAAGTATGGCCCAATGACTCCACCAGCCCATAGAGCACACCAAACATTCAGTTTTTGTGGATGTAATGGCGTGATGATCTGACAAATCATCCGAGTAGTATCAATTGTCATGAAAAGCTTATCTCAACTTAGCCGTTCGGATTCGGCATAAAACAGGAGGTCACGCCATCGTGCTAAAAGGTACATACGGCCCTGGGTACTAACGAGCCTGTTGCGCCATAAAATTTATTTTATATAATGGCGTCTCATGTGGATTCTCTTCATTCCAAATGCGACAATTTTTCTTGTTGAAGTAGCCATTCAACCAAAAATGAGCTCATCACTCAACAAAAATTTGCGATGAAAATCAGCATCGAGATCAATCTCATTTCCGGCCCATATACCAGAATCAAGTCTCGCGGCTCTAATTCTTGCACAAGCTGGATCTTGTAAGGTCGTAAGCCAAGATCTTTGCGCAAAATCTTCCATAAAGTTTATGGACAAAGCTCCAATTGCTTTGCACAGTGGCGAATGGATTCATTCGGGTCCTCTTCAACACTTTGCTCTACAGCGGCATTTGTTTTTTCGGTGCGCACTGTTCGACGTCTCTGCGGATGCGTATTATCATAAAGTAAACGTAATGGAAACGATCCATGGTTAACCGAATTAATTGCTCTGATGGACGATTATGTCGACCATAAAATGGACGGAGCTTGCGGTAAACTTCGCGAACTGAACCATTATTTTCGAAATAAATTTGCACTATTTAAAAGCGTTGTTCATTTGTCAAACTGTTTATGATGAAATGGAAAACCAAATTGAATATAAATGACATTAGAGTTGCCCGATTTGATCACAAAATGTCAGTTATATCTCTATTCGAAAAACCACCCTCTAAAAAAACACCCTTTATAATTAAAAATGTAAATATTTTTGGACAATCGTGTTCTAAAATTATATGCTCTGTTTTGACACCAACTTGCCAATGATTGAATTTATAAAAAAGCCGCAAAAAGTAAAAGAAATTTTCCAATGAGAATTTTCAATGATAGCTATAACTGTGGGCCCTTAGTTCGAAATAAATTAAAACCAAATTCCCTAATGTCCATTCAAACTTGGCATCACTGATTTTAAAATACATTCCATCGCAAGATGTCGCTTCTCATGAGCAGTACAGACGTCAATGAAATGTCAATGAAAAAAGTGTATTAGCGCAGGCCAACACATCTCTGTTGATATTCTCAGATATTGTTCATAACTTCTAACTTTGCAATCTTCTTGTTCGTATTTAAATGAAAAAATGCTTTGCATTCTATGTGTTCAGCCATCCGAAGAGGTTGTTGCCATATTCGAAGGCAACGGAATGGCTCTAAACATCGGCGAAATCATCAGAAAACACTTTTGGTTGGAGGTAAACAAGTTAAGGGAAATACTTTTGAACCATTTATATATGTGTGTAATTTTTATAGCCGAATGCAAATGATGTGAATGCGAGTGCTATATGTCAACCATGTCTGAACAAATTGAATTCCTTTCATGAATTCTATCTGCAAGTTGAAGAAGCCCATGCTGGACTGCAAAACACGCAACACATAATTATACAAAAGCAAGAATTATCGACAGAAATTAAGTTGGAGCCAGAAGAGATTGTTGAGCCACTGTCTACGTACCTAATAGTAGAACTACCAGAAGATGCACAAGTAGTCACGCCATCATTTTCTACTTCAACTGTTGAATATTCCAAAAGAATTCGAAAAAAGGCTGCATGCAATTCATACGATTCTCGTTTAAATCAAAGCAATCCACACGTGATATCAGATCAAGGCTTTACGACCGACACTATCGACAATCTAATCGATAGCACTGAAGGAAACAAGGTAAATCGGTTGCAGAAAAAAACAAATAAATCTACACCTAGTACGAAGACGACATTGCGAAAATTATCACCAGAAAATAAATTGGATGAACGCGATAGACTGATCGCTAAATACTTTAAACTGACCTGTGAAACTTGTTCAATGGAATTTCCCAAATTCTCTTATCTTATGAGGCATTACACTGTCGCGCACAAGAGAAGTGGCTATGCCACCTGTTGCAACATACGAATGTACAAGCGTTGTCAACTCATTGATCACATTAAGCGACACCAAAACCCGGATTTCTTCAAGTGTGATTTGTGTTACAAAGTGCTATCAAATCGACAAAATCTGCATATCCACATGCAGACACACACGATAAAAGATCGTGAACGGAACTACCATTGTGATAAGTGCGAATTGAGTTTCCATACAAAACAATTGCTAAAGAGGCACTGGCAAACTCATATTCACGGAAGCAATGTGCAGTGCCCACATTGCAACAAGTTGTAAGAAATGTTGACTTTGTTCCCTTTGGGATCAGAGATTATTTTTATGTTTTTGTTTTGTGATTCCAGCTACTCCACGGAATTTCTTTTGCGGCGACACATAAACAGTGTTCACAACACGACGTGTAAGAGCTGCGATGTTTGTGGGATGTCGTTTAAATTGGTGAAAGCACTACGGCAACATAAGTTGGAGCATAATGAAATATTCGAAAAATACCACCAACAAGCTAAGGAGAGCATGGAGCAAGACATGGACGAGGAAGGAGGGGATGTTATAATAGATTAGTGGAAGTATGGAACGTTTTAATCAAGAGTGAACTTGGAATATATTTGCGTTTTTTTGAGCGAGAAAACTCGAGAAACATAATAATCCATAGTCAACTCCGAGTACACTCAACATGTTTAGAGATTGTTTTTCGAGATTATCCTCGTTTCGGGACTACCACCGAGAAGCATTAGCTCTCTCAGAGATAACCCAACAACGTTGATGAGTTAACTCTAGAATGCTTGATCTCTCAGAATTGACTCAGCATAAAAAAGGCCCTTAGTGAGTTTATCCTCGGTTATGCTAATCATAAAATATAGAACAGATAGAAGGGGAAATGTAAATAAACCACCAATGCTGTTGTAAAAACCGTGTTTGTGGATAATTTCGATTTCTAATTTAAATAGCTAATTGCATGAGTATTGCCTGTTTCGTTTTGAAAAAAACAGAGAACCACATTTATACAAAAAAAAAGGATATACATAACAAGATAGGAGTCTGTTTTTTTATGTGTTGATTATTTTCTTTTGGTGAATTTTTATATAAATACCTTTTTTAATGGATATTGAAATTGAACAATTAATCAGCTTGATAAAAGCGACCGTTATTTGGGAAAAAACCTTACAAATGCATAAAGACCGAAATGGCACAAAAAATGCGTGATAATTTATTTAAGGAATAAAAAATTGACTTTGAAGTGATGAATGAAAAACAAAATATTGAATCTGGTAAACTTTTTTTTTTTTGCACGACATGTACAATGGAAACATACTGCCGATAGCCACGATTGGAACAAAATTCACATTTCATTACTTGCTGTCAGCCGGCTGCCGGATGTGTGTGAAAACATACCTACTAATTTTTTTTGAGAAAACCGGGTAACCGGTAGCCGGGTAAGTGTGAAATGGCTCTAAGGCTTCTATCGTTTTGCTGCAAAAAGTCGATGAATAAGATAGCAGAGAGGATTTGTACGAAAGTAATCTGGACTAAAAAAACTGAGTTAGGCTACCATAATCAATAACTAGATGTGTTGATACTAGCTCTCTGGTGGGTTCATGTTTAAATGTGACATGTGAGGGTTTTTTTTTTAATAAGCGTGACTGAACTTCTGTTATAACAGCATCTTACACAATATATTAGCGTTATTTTTGTCAATGACTAAAGTAATTTTGATTTCAACTAACAATCTCTGTTCGGCAGAATCGAAGCAGGTTTGTCGGCATAAGCTTTTGACTTTACATATCCCCACAGGAAAAAGTCTAACAGTGTGATATCACACGATCTTGGTGGCCAATCGACCGGCCCAAAACGTGAAACTATGTGCTCACCGAAATGTTCTCTCAATAAGTCCATTGATTGATGCGATGTGTGGGAAGTGGCGCCTCACAGAACGTGAATTTTCATAATAAAGTTGAACAATTTGTAAACGTTGTTCACGCGTAAGTCTTTCCATTATGAAATGCCAAACAATACTAAACAAAAAATAACATGACAGCATGACACGACTCACACGTGATCTGTCAAAAAAGGCTATTGAAAAAAGTATCTCTACTTGGATCACCCGTTAGTAACTCCTTAATGATTTTTCACTGGCCCTCCTCTCGTGATGATCTGACAAATCATCCGATTTTTATCAATTATCAAGATTTACTTATTCGAACTAAGCCGTTCGGAGTCGATATAAAAAAGGAGGTCCCGCCATCGTGCAAGAAGTACACACGCACACATGAATTGTTGTGAGAAGGCTGGGTCCTGGGTACTTACGAGCCTGTTGCACCAAAAATGTGTATTTTTATGTAGGAGTGTAAATTGGAGTTTTAAAAAAACTTGAAAATAGCATATCTATACCATATCTGAAAGCGTTTTCGATTGGGAAATTTTTTTTAATCTTTACTTGATCTGGATAACTTTTCGTTTCCATTGGGATCTTAATCACATTCAGTAAATAATTTTATTGAATTATTAAAATTAATAATTGGGTGCGAAATATGTTCATATATGTCAAGCTGGTATTTTGTGTTTATATTTTTGTCGATATTTAAGAATAAATTACAAAGTGAAAATAGTTACAAAACTAATAAAAAGTAAAAAATAATATAAGGACTTCTCTCAACTCTGTTTTAATTGATCTACATATTCCATCCCTCTATAAAAAAAAAGAAGAAGAAGAAGAAAAAGAAAATTTCAAAAGAGGGTTTTCAATGGGACCTTACACTTGTCAATATAAGTGAAGTCAAGAAAAATTTTGTATGTAAATATAGAACAATATCCAACTCAAGATAACTTTCGCAGTAGGATGAAAGTGTGGATATTTTTTTCGAGACTCGGAACTCGTATTTGCTTTTCACTTGCAAATTATTCATTTTTATTTAGTGCAAATGTTTTTTGTTTATTTTCCTTGTTTAGAGAGGAAATGTCACTGTTAGTAAACGCAAGTACCAACCTTTAAAATATTGCAAGCTTGACAGCTGCAAATTGTTTTTGTTCTCATTTTCGACAAACTACTTATTTTATGCATCATAATAATTCAAGATAAGCTTTTTCCCTTTGCTGGTGTATTTGATGAATTTAAAATGTGTTTTGGATTAGCCTGGATTGCATCATAGTAACGAAACTTAATTTTTTTCTTTGTCAATATTTTTTACAATTTTCTCAGTATGCGGTATAGCTTTGTGAAGTTTAACATAAAAGTTTATTGAAATTAACTCTTGTGCACGATTATCCGAACTAGACCTTAAGTTAAGCAACCAACTAGTTCTTAGAATTTTCGGAACAAACTTACTTTAGCACAAACTTACTTTTTTCATTGGGGGCAGTGTGGACCAATACTTATTCCAATGTTTATGCATACACCGCAATTAATTCTTGGAATATTCTACCAAACGCAAAGTTAAACGTATTTTAACTTTTTTTTTTACTTTTTATTTTACATGAAACATACAACATTGTAGAAGAACACAATTACTTATTATACGTTGTAACAATAGAGCCTTACGAAGAACAATTATTTTACTGCGGTGGCGGTTAACACTTCGATTATTTCTGCGTCACATAAAATACTCACAGCTACAAAAACACCGGTTCGACACAATGAAAGTTACTTATACTCATAATATATGGGTAAGAGAGTGTTTAACACCGCAATAGCTTCCTTTTTTTAAGTCAATGCGGTGGTGATCACTTTTGTTTGCTATATTTTTGAGAGTAAGTTATTTAAAAATTGAGTATACATGCGGTGTGTTGAATAGTGCGGTATATCAGTGGAGATCTCTGGTATGCAATCGAACAAAATCGAGGCTTTTTAGTTAGAATATTTTTATTTGGGTTTTATTCGACGTGGCAATGCTGTGTACACCACTGCAATCAATGAAATGTCAAAATACACTCAATTTGTTGAGTGTATTCTCAACTCAAGTTGTCTGATTAAAAAAGTGAATCTGCTAAAGTAAATTTATTCAATGGACCTAAGGGTCCAGTTATAGCTATCACTGAACAACTTCATTGGAACAAAAACCAAGATGGAATTGAAATGTCAAACCCAGCTTCTTATAGGAATTATTGGAAAGTTCCGTTTCAGTTCGGTGGAATGGCAGTCATTACTTCACTAAAATAAATCTATATCAGTGAAAAATAAGGGCCCAGTTATAGCTATCATTGAATAACTTCATTGGAACACAACACATGATGGAATTGAAATGTCACCCCCATAGCTTTTTATAGGAATTATTGAAAAATTCCGTTTCAGTTCGGTGGAACGGCAATCATTACTTCATTCAAATAAATCATTGAAAAATAAGAAGTGATTTTCTGCGAAAACTATTATTCAAAATTCAAATATTTTTAGATAATCATGTTCTAAAATTTAAGAGCTTTTTTGACACCAACTTGCCAATGATTGAATTTATAAAAAAAAAAGCCTAAAACTGGGCCCTAAGAAGTAATTTTCTGCGAAAACTATATTGACACCAACTCGCCAATGATTGAATTTATAAAAAAGCTATAACTATGTCCTAAATAAATCTTGATCAGTGAAAAATAAAAAGTGGTTTTATGCGGAAACTATAATTAAAAATTTGAATAATTTTTGTATAATCATATTCTAAAATTCATAACCTTTGCTTTGACACCTACTCGCCAATGGTTTAATTTCTAAAAAAAAAAAAAAGCTGCAAGAAGTAAACTGAAACGGAATGATGGTTTTCTTCAATGATAGCTATAAGTGGGCCATAACTAACAAAATTATTATTCTCTATTGAGCGCCACCTATTTTCGAAACTCAAAGCTAACTGACGAACAAATTAAACGAACTTGGCATCACTTTAATCTCGCGCAGTTGTACTCACAAAAATGTCAATTGGTGACAGTCAACAAAACAGTCGTAATTATTTCGGATTTACAGATGACTAATGAAAAGATCAAATAAATTATTAAATTGTTTAAAAATTGATCAAAACAAGCTCCATTCAAAACTGAAATGCTTTGTATTTTATGTGTAAATCTGCCCGACCAATTAATTGACATATACAGCAGCGAAGGGATCCATCTTAATGCGGCCAGTGTAATTGTCAAACATTTTTGGATACAGGTAAACATCACACGAAAAAGAAAAAAAAAAACCTCTTGGAATTTTCTAAACAAAAAAAAAATATATTCCTTTCTCAAGCCAAATGCAAATGATGAAGATGCCAGGTTTATATGCACCTCCTGCTGGCATGCATTGGATTCGTTTCACAAATTCTACTTGCAAGTTGAGGAGGCGCACATTAGTTTGGTCAAAACAAACACGACAGCGGAAGACGATGATCTGAAATTGGACAATGAACAGATAATCGTTCTAGCAGAATTAGAGAATCATGTACAGTGTGCCAATGTAGGTAAAGTGGAGAACGTGGAGTGTACAGGTAGGAAACCGAAATGTGCAATTAAATTGGCTAGCACACATTTTAACGGGGAAAGCTATTGACACCAAATTCATATTACAGACGTCAAGGAAGAGTTGAAAGAGGACACCGATGCCCCTCAAATGCAATACGATACATTTGCTGAAGTTGTGGAAAAGATTGAAATCAAGCGAAAGTCTTTATCAGATCTTAGCAACTCGGAAAATTCAGATGACTCTGAATCGGAGATTCCATTAGCGAACTTGGCCAATTCCTGCCCAAAGAAAAGGGTAAAAGCTAAAGTAGATTCCTCTTGCAACGATGATCTGGAATCATCAAGTGAATGGATAGATATAGCCTCCAACGTCGGTGCTGCAGATGACGACGAAGATGACCTTGATGATGACGACGACGATAATGAGAGTGAATTTGAGGTGAAAAAAAAACCGCCCAAAAAAAAAGCAGTACCAACCCCCACGACAAAAACAGGCAAAAAAAGAGGTCGCCCATGCAAAAATGCGACCAGAGATATGACACCCAAGAAAACCACAGACGAACAAATCAAAAAGAGAGAGCTCTCGCAGGAGTACGACGAAATAATACACAAAAACATGAAGTTGACGTGTAATATTTGTCTGTTGCCTCTGTCGAACTTCTTTGAACTAAAGAAACACTACCGTTCTAAACACAACGAACGTGGCTATGCTTTATGTTGTGGGAAAAAATTCCTCAAACGTGGCATCCTTGTCGACCATATTTACACACATTTAAATCCGGAGCACTTTAAATGCGAGAAATGTGATAAGGTGCTAGCCGACAGGCGATGCCTTGAGGTGCACATGAACACCCATGTCACAGAGAAGCAACGAATATATCAGTGTGAACTGTGCTGTAAGAGTTTCTTCAAGAAACCCCTACTCACACGTCACCTGCATATCCACATACCCGAGGAGGAAAGAAAATTTCGCTGCGAGGAGTGCAATAAATTGTAAGAAAGCTACAACTTCTTGCTGTCCTTCACTCATTTTGTTTCCTCCCTTCTAGTTTTCCATCGAATTATACCCTGCGAGCCCACATAAACAATGTCCACCAAAATGTGTACGCAAAAATCTGCGATCAGTGTGGTAAATCAATACGCGGGCGCGAAGCATTCCAACGACATCTGCTGGAACATGCCGGCGTCCCACTACCTAGTGTGCAGTGTGACAAATGCGGTGCTAAACTGAAGAACAAATATGGTCTGAAACGGCACATGAACTCGATGCATGCCGAAAGCAATGTCCCGCATGTGTGCAACATTTGTGGCAAGGTGGCCCCAAATCTGGCCGCCTTACAACGCCATTATTCATATGTGCATAAGTGCGAGCGCAAGCACAAATGTCCCATGTGCGACAAAGCCTTTAAAAAGGCTGGCGGGCTGAAGGTAAGGCTAGTATTATTTGAAAAACCATTTGTGTCTCCAGAATAGTTTGATTGTCAAATGTTATTACTAAGTTTGTTTCACTTGTTTATGCTCTCTATCTTGAGTTTTTTTTCACTGAATTAAGGATTTTCTTTCTTTCGCAGGAGCATATGTCTACTCACACTGGCGAGGTTCTCTACACGTGTCCGCATTGCCCCAAGACATTCAACTCCAATGCCAATATGCATTCGCATCGAAAGAAAATGCATCGCAAGGAATGGGAGGAGAACCGGAGACATCCACACATGGGCGCAGCACCTGTCACCGAATAGAATATAAAAATCAGAAAATTTTAATTTTAAACCCTGGATCTAAGTACTTTTACATATATAAATGTAATTTTAAGCAATAATTCGTATCTGGATACACAACACGTCTTCGTCAGTTCTGTTTTTGTTCTGCGTAGTTATGTCAAACATAAACAATTTGTAGTTTCATTCAAGAAGATTCTGTTCAAGTTGTGGCACTCTGGAGATAACAACAAGGAGTGGGGAAAGATAAAGTCGTGCCGAAACGTACATAGAATGACAAAAGCTATGTGCGACTAATTAAACGAGTAAACCACATACGGAGTGAGATTGATCGGTAGAACAAGGCTTTGCCGATCATATTAATTTCCCATTTTAAATGGGATTTTGATATCACGCGTTGTCAAAAAATTGTTCAAATAGACCTTCTTTTAATAGATTAATAGTATGAAGCTGCCGAGGGATATGCAATCGCTCCCATCATGCCACTGTAGAAGCATTTACAGCAATTGATGAGCATTCCAAACGCGTTGAGATATGATATCAACATACAAAGTTCTGTCGAAGGACTACCTCGGTGTGGGTGCAGCGGCCTAGACAACTGCAGTACAACAATCTCTGCTTCATTAGGACACTCACAGATTAATAACACACTTAAACAACAACAAGCTATGTATTACCAATACCGATTCCAAAGATACAAGACCAACGCTGATAATCTGTTTGACATTAGTGGTTCTCTGTTTAGGAATACCTTTGTTTTAGGCGAATTGATGTCAATGCTTATACAGAGGCAGGAATAGATAGTTCATCACTATAAAAAAACAGGTTTCAACAAACCATGCCTTAATAAACAAGCAAGAAGCAAGAAATCGTTTGGACGATGGCGCTCAGATGCAACTGATAATAAAATATTAGTTTCCATCAATCAGCAAAACATAGCTAACCCAGCAGTAGAAACAAAAAAGAATGCCTACAACATATATTTTGAACAATGGCAAAAGTATTTAGTAATAATTTCAGTCGTTCTTCATTTACTCCCTCTGATCAGAACAGATGTATTGGTAGTTGCAACACAAATGGAAAAGCTGACTCAATGGTTAAAATTTTTTCAGAAAATTAGGGTGGAATCAAATGGTTCCACCAATGATAAATCACGTACTTTCTACTTTGCCTACAAGTTTGACCTTGAAAAATAAGACGCATTCTAAACAATTTATGCTGTAGGATGGCCACTATGCCTGACAGTATTCCCCTAGTCCACTTGAACTTTTCGGGTTATTTCCTATGTTGTCTGATCAACAAGTTTTCCTATCAGTTTCCAAAATAAAATACATGTTCAAAGCAAATTGAAAAACCACAGAGATTGTTAATTACTTTGAAACGAATTGATTAATTAGCTACCGGAATCATGGGGCTCAAAAGAAACTCTCAACTAAAGACCTGCTGAGCTTTGCAACTTATTTGTGGACATCTGTGATGGATCAACATACCTCAACTACTGTGCGGCTATATGAAAAGCTGGATTCTTGAGTCACATAACTTCTTACACCATTGGTTTGGAATCGAAAATTCTGCCGGCCGGAATATTGGTGTCTCTTCGTTTAACAAGTGCTTGCCATCTTAACAAAGTTCTCTCACCAGGTCTATGCGGCTGGATAACTAGTAAAGTGATTGAATATTAGTCTTCAAGATTTTCTTATGGATTTTTTTGAGAAAATCTTATGTTTATATGGTCCATGCTTCGGCGGTGTAGAGCACGGATTTGATTACAATATCCACTTCAGCCGCTTCTCTATCTGGATTTGGAAATACATTAATTGCAAACAACATAAAGCCTTCCCAATTAAGAAACTCGATAAAACAACAAAGTAAAATATTGCTAAGTTGATTACAGCGTCAAATGCTTTTTATGTTTCCCTCCTAATGATAAATTTTATCAAGACCTATCAAGCGGGCTTTTCGTCAATGTCTTTGTCGTTTGCGTTTGCTTGAGCGATAACAGAACATAACTTTCTCCTCGCATGAGCATACGCATGCATGAAGTACACTCGTGTTTAGTGCTCAGTGCTAAGATACAAAAGTTCGCACCTTAAATTAATTAAGAAGAAGTACATGTCTCACTTAAAACAAAATTATTAGAACGTGGACTAATTTTGAAATAAATAAATCATGTGTAAGCTTCCTAAAACAACTATATTTAACCTGAACCTTAAATCTAACTTTACACCCATTTACTATCCTGTGGTATGTCAATAGAAATACTCATATGCGGTTCTTTGTGCGTTTCCGCCCACCGCTTCGCGAGCCGCGCATCAATTGACTTTCGAAACACCATACAAGTTATGTGCTGCAATTTTTCAAACTTAATCCGATTAAAACCAAGCGTCGCCAATGCATACCTCCAGTTTTTCATGATAGCTGCATTCTTCCCGACATGCTGCGAGTCCGGTGTGATGATTATTAGAATTCCTTCAAACTTTAGCAGGTCGTAGGCCTTCTGACAGCAGTTTAGTCTTTGTTCTGACGATGGTATATACTCTAACAATAGACTAAAAATTACACAATTAAAATAGTTCCCTGGGAGATTGTGAAGTTTTCCATCTTTTGGTGATATTACAGTGTCCTCTACTGTAACTACAATCTTGAGGAAATCACCCTGAAATACACTGTCTGTTGCTGGACACAGATCAATAGCTGTGACATCAAAGTATTCCATATTTTTGAATGGATTGAAGCAACTACCAACATCGAGAATTCGCAGATGATCCAATTTTTTCTCATAATATTGACAGTTGGAGGTGTCGTACTCCAACGATTCAAGGATTCTTTCTTCTCTGGAGCGCTTCTCAAGGAAGATTTTGTCCGTTAAATAGTACGAGATACAGTAGTCTATAGTCCATTTGACTCGGCTTTTTGATAACATCTCCGCATTCGATGAATTGTCCTCCCAAATGGTTGCCAACTTTTTCATAGCATTAGCGTATTCCTGCAGACGTTCGGTGTTTTGTACATGCTGATCCCATGCATCTTCCGGTCCCTTTTCTCTACTCAAAAGTCGTAGAGAATCGTGCACGTCCTTGATAATTGTCGCCAGTTTTTTGTGTTCTTCTGTAGCCATGGTCGTGAGAATCCACTTAGCACGTCCCCAAATAAAAACTGACAGCTGAGCTAAACACAACTGCCACCAACTTCGCATGTTTCCTATCACGAATGACAACTGAAATGCCAACAAATTTGTTTTAGAAACAATTTGTGTTATCTAATTTTTTTTATTCTCCTGATAACATTATACATATTTAGGTAAAAAAAAACGAAACAAAAAAAAAAGAATTACATCAAACCAAAATCGGAATTGTGGAATAGGAGGAATGTTTAAGGTTTTTCAGCCTTCTGCGATGCAGCTTTCTGTTGGGCCTTTATGAATTCTGGATAATCAATGTATCCATCGCGGCCAGTATCGTCCATTGCGAGAATTGGATCAATCAATGCGACTAGTTCCTCATCGGAGAATATTTTTTCCTGATGCGATCCATGGGCACCATGGGTGTCTTCGTGATGTCCAGCATCTTTGTTCGTCTTCTCGTGCCAATGAATTAGCGATTTGATTAGCTCACAACCGTCTAGCTTGTTGTTGTGATCGGAATCGTGCATTTTGAAGTAGTGGAATTGAAGTTCTTGCTCGGACATCTTGCTGGTATCGATTGGTACATCCATATGCTCTTGGATATGGGCCTTCTCACCTTGAAGATTTGCTGTGTCGAGCACATGTTGAGGGGGCATATGTTGTTGTGGAACTCCGCCACCCATTTGTTGTTGCTGCTGCTGCGGCATTGCATTGGGATGCTGCTGAATTGGTTGTTGTGGAATGGGTTGCTGTTGATGCATTGGCTGCGGGGCATGTTGGATGGGCTGCTGGTGCATAGGTTGCTGGTGGATAGGCTGTTGGTGCATAGGCTGTCCGGGTTGGACATATTGCATTTGTGGCACTTGCTGATAATGTTGATTCGGGTCAACGTAATGCTGCGGGGGCACTCCAGGTGCCACTCTTTGGCTGAAGGCAATTGACAGAGTTCCTATGAGTATAATTAGGCATAGCTGGCGTTTCATTATGAGCTAAGTATTGCAAAAAATTGACGACTAGCAAAACACCGCACGGGAAATCACAACACTTCAATACGTGTCAATAAAAAATCTGACATCAAATGACAGGTGAAAGTTTATCTGTCAGATTTAGTGGTGATTTGGATTTAATATGGATTTGCGATTGGTATTAGTATGCACCCGTGCAGCACTAACACAACGAGATAAGTTTTGTATCATGCGAAGTGAGATGTAGTTTGAAAAGTTGTATTTTAAATCGTTAATTTGCTTTTATCTTACCGACCTGGGGTTTATTAGATTAAGGAGTATGAACATTAACTTTCCTAATATTTATATGTGTGAACCGTATCTGTACGTGTACACAAGGGCTCTTGCTGGCGAGCTGAATTTTACTAACGAGCACATCGTCCACTGCACTGAAAGTGAAATACCTTGGGGATGTGACATTCTTATTGAAATGCCAGGTAATTTGATGCCAGCAATTATAACCCACCACCTCATCAAAGTTGCACATACACTCATAAAACTGAATAAACAAATCATTCTCAATCATTCAAGATAGAAATAACCCAGTTATAAGTATCATTGAAAACCCTCATTGGAAGTTTACTTTTACTTCTTGTGGCTTTTTTTTTAAATTCAATCTTTGGCGAGTTAGTGTCAAAGCAGAGCATATTTTAATTTCAAATTATAGTTTTCGCAAAAAATCACTTTTTATTTTTCACTGATCAACGTTTTTTTTATGAAGTTAATGAATGCCATTCCACCGAACTGCAACGGAATATTTCCAATAATTCCTATAAGAAGCTATGGGTGACATTTCAATTCCAACATGTGGTGTGTTCAAATTAAGTTGTTCAATGATAGCTATAACTCCCACTTTATTTTTTTCATTTATTTCTACTGAAAGATATTGGCCGGTGTTCCGGATTTCACATTTCAGCTGAAAAATAAGGTAAGGTGATGTGGAGCACAAAATCATACTGAGTTGAAATGTAAATATGTAAAACTCTTATATTGAAATTTTATTTTTTCATATTTATAAATTTAAATTAACTTTTATCTATTCAGAAAACATAATTATTCCTTTTCAGAAAAGTAAAAAATAATTTCAATAAACGTATAATATCGGATAGATTTTCTGAAATCAACAATATTTTCAAGACAGGTCGAAGCATATGCGTTACGCTCTTATGCGTATATTTATATGTCAAACTATTCCAGCCCTTATTTTGTAATATAATTTTTCCATGTATATAGATTTATATTTCCTTTTATCTATTTGGAATAATTATTCTTTATTAGAAAGGATCAAAAATAACTTAAATAGATCTATATAATCGGGTTAGTTTATTGAAATCAAAAGCATTTTCATGACAGGTCCAAAGCAAACTTTTGGAGTCAAATCAAATTCACTTTCATGGTGGACAATCAAGTCTACTCTAAATGGAATTCAGCTATTACATATTTTGGTTCTGTTCTACTACATTTTAAATATTTTAAAAATATAAATAGGGAAATTTATCATTGACATGAACCATACTTATCTTTTGTTTGTTTTGTTGCTAACTTGACATTTCAATCAAAACATTTGCGTGCTCAAGTTCAATAAGGCCGTTTGTGCAGTGCCAGTTTCGATGGTTGTTGATAACAATTTGATTAGCCATCGTATTTTCCCCTGTTCTCTTTTAATTTCACTTTATTCTTTAAGTAAAGTGAACACTCATGAATTAAACAGTTGAAAGCATAATATCACTATGGACGAAACAAACAAGGTGAACAAAAACGTTGACAAAAATGGCAAGAACATGGGAATCATTAGCCGGTAAGTTTATTATCCCTTGGTTCAACCTTTGAACGGATTACGCATTGTATTTTCGATAGTGGCTATAGTACTTGTATTTTTAGACCAAACGCGTCACCGGGTTACTGGTTGTGTTGCCTCTTGCCAGCGGCATTACTGGCTACATACAACCAACAAAAATACTGTGCTTATGAAGATGCTCATTACCGAATACTTACAATCGCTGGTATTGGAATGCTATTGCAGTCGATAAATTTCTTTATTTGCCTAGCTCTCGGCACCGGACGTTACGCAAAGTCGTTCTTTGTCCTATCGCCTGGAGTGGTATCATATTTGGTGTTTCAGTACTTTACGCAGCATTCCTGTGGTATCTGCCTTGCCCTTGGATTTGGGGTAACTCTCGGATATCAATATGTTTATGTAAGAGTGGTTAGGGGATTTCCAAAGAGTTGCACATTAGGGGAGGCTTGCGTTTTGGTACAGGGCATAGTCTTGTTCATCATTAATGGACTTTTTAAGCTTCCATTGCTCTACCATTCTCCACCAAATGACGATTTCGGGGAAGTCAGTGCTATAATGATGGTAAGTGTGGTATATACTGAGCTTCGCCAAAGTGTTGACCCAACAATTAATCTTTTTTCCTTGTAGGGTGCACTGCTAAGTCTTCTGTTGATATCGTGGCTGATAGCAACGGTCAAAATATTTCGTAATCCTGTTCTTTTCTATCCCTCTATGATTATCTTGGTCTTGATTGTGTGCACAATTCCTGTGACTAAGGAGCTTCCAATCATTGCAGTCATCAAATTCATCTTATCCGACCTTAGACGGGTATATATTAACACTAAACATCTCCAATGGAATCCTAATGCTTCTCCACTTAGGTATACATTGTGATATTTTACATGGCGATGGCTATTGCCACCGGCTGCGCTGTTCGATGGCAGTTGGGTAGCTCCGAGCATGCATCGACCAGCGCTCGAAAAATATTCCACGTGCTCATTGTAGTTGTGTACATTCCTGGCTTACTTTTCCAGTGTACGTTCCTGTACTTGGCAACTGGAGTAGCTTTGGCGGTTTTTTCTGTTCTAGATATCGTACGAACTTTGAAAATACCCCCCATCGCACAGGTATTAGACGATGCGTTTTCCACACTGCACGATGAAAAAGATGCTGGAAATATAGCATTAACACCGTTTTGTCTTTTAATCGGTTGCTCTCTTCCGCTTTGGATTAGCCCTTGTCCTTGTTCAGGAGCAGACAGTGCAGCTGGAGACAGTCTGATTCCAATGCTGGCGGGTATACTCTCAGTGGGGATCGGTGATACAGCAGCATCTGTGATTGGTTCAAAATTTGGAAAGCATAAATGGGGAGGTGAGTTTTTGATGTTTTGGATTAGTATATGTTTTAATGTTGTTCTGTTTGCTTACAGATTCCAATCGATCTATAGAGGGAAGTGTGGCATTTGTCTTATTCCAATTCTGCGTAATAGTGCCTCTATACGTGTACAACCTTACACCGCTGAGTGGATACAGTGTGTTTGCAACTGTAGTGGCTGTAGTGCTAACGGCTGCAGTTGAGGCACTTACCGATCAAATCGATAATTTGGTCTTGCCTTTAATATTTTATATTATTGTTAGTGTAAGATAGGGTCTTGTAGTTATATAAATAGTTTAAGTACATTTTTAAGCCAGTTTCATGTTGTTTGATGTCTCCAGATATCCCCTCATTAAACATATCAATGAAGAATGTTGTTACTTAGGGGAACACGTTTTTCTAATCTTGAGCTTACAACCATTCCACCAGCATGTAATATATAAAGACCAATCGACGCGATGCTATAAAATTTTGCAGCAACTGATGTGCTAGATTTCTTTGGCTTATGATCAAAATACCTATGTTTTGTCAAATAACGGCAACAGCAAAGAACGGCTTGCAACCAAAAATGAGGCCTACAAGAAAAATTGTTGTTAACTGCAATTTTGAGCGAATTGTGTTAACTCCTTAGGACCATAATCTTCCTTAAATTGGGAACTACTAGCACACGTCGTCGAGTCGATGTTCACAGCGAGGTGTCACCATCACGTTTAGGACTACAGACAAGGAAGCGGCCAAAATGGGGTTAAGCTAAAAATGAGGGTTAGACCATTGTTTCTCTGGGGGTAAGAAGTCAATTTAGTAGTAAAGCCAAACACTCGAACTAAATACTAAGGATACCCATGATCATCGCGGTCCTGCTCGATGCGTTGAAGAAATCGTTCCGGCTTATGTTGACGGGCTATGGAAACAAAGATTCAGCGAAGAACTTGACGAACTGTACAGCGACATAGACCTGGCCATTAACCGATTAAGATAGTTGGGAAACGTTAAGAGAATGGAGACAAATACTCCACAGTCTTTGATTCCCAGCCAGACTTCGGCGAAACAGTAGAGGTCTTCTCGCCTTAAGAGCCGCACCTAAATAGAAACCGACCCCAACCAACTTGAAGTGTGAAACTGAAGGCTGTTAGCTAAGGAAAGGTTTAATTACAGAGGTATGTTGGTAAGGAGTATGTTGCAGAGGAGCGCCATCTTCATTCCGGATTGTAGTGCCACCTATAATAAAATCGGTCGATGCAAGTCACAGAAAACGTCTAAAAGGTTTTTATCGATATAGTTTTGGACGCAGTATTATTGAGTACAGCATAAAAAAAATAGTCTGACATAAAAAGACAGTTTAACATGTTTTCGTCCTCTTCCACCATTTGAAGCATCTTCTGGCAAAATTCCAAGCGAATGGGCAAGTCTGCTACGTTCAGTTTGTTGGCCATTTGAATTTTATATGGGAATCATTTTTCATAATTGAATGCAATGACTGTCTGATTATACCCATTTGAAACTATTGGATCGTTTTGTATGGCAGCAGCGATTGTTTCCTCCGTCCGAACTGAAGGGTTTCGATGCTAAAATTGTTAACAAGTCTCATTAAGGTCCATCTGCTCGGAGTATTGCCGCCAAACGTGCGCCTATAGTCTCTTTGAACCGAAACTACGGACTCCAGTGCGTGATAGCAGCGGACAATCCAAATTCTTGTTTCAGTGTCCTAGTTATCCATTTTTGTAATCTGCAAAATAAGTAGAAAAAGAGTTTATAGCGGCTTTTATCGTCTATGTCTAATTGTCTACAGAATGAGTGCAAACATTTTGAAAATCCGCACACTGCCAAGCCGACTTTTCGCTGTAGACTTTGATTTTGGTCAAACCGTAAGAATGTTGTAAAGGTGTGTAAACAAGATATTTAGACAATTTTAATATCTACGTACATTTTTTTGATGCGTGAAAAACGTTTGGTAATGTTATTTTGAACATTGTCCCTTGTTTGAAATTGGTTTAGACGTGCTTCGTTTGTGACTTGTGAATCAAATTCCGAGCATTAACCGATTTTGATAAAAGACTTAATATCCCCCTACTACTACTTCTACTTATTTTTCGAAATGGAAGTAAGCTTCGTCACCTTAAAGCATTAACACATGCAACTGTTACTTCCATTTGAAATTGACATTCCTGATTTTGCCGGGATGTCCCGTTTTTAAGCCCAAAGCGGGGCAAGCAAATATATGGGTTAAAACGATATAAAGACGAAACCTTTATATTATCAATACCAATGGTTTTGCATCAACATTTTTATTTTCAATATTTTAAAAACCGAAAAATTTCTAACGGTTTGGCCAACAACTACGTTTTTCTAAAAATGTTACCAACAAATTTTAATTTGAAAAATTTTAAATTTGAACGGACGGACAGACATGGCTTAATCGACTCAGCTATCGATTCTGAGTCGATCAATATACTTTGAGGTATATCTAGCTAAATTATTTCTCTGTTATAAACTATGTATCAAAACTTATATACTCTTATGGGATAGGGTATAAAAACTCTTTATGGAGCTGTGAACAATTTTTGTTTAGGTTTTACCTAACCAAAAAGGACAAACGTATAATTTAAATAACTCGCATTAACTAAATGGCACGTATTTTTCGGCCCTTATTGTAACATACCCCGGACCCCGCCATGAGTAGCGAGTGGCCTATTGGACTTGGATGTTCCATCCAAAGAACCTAAACCTCTTCCGGTACTATCGCCCGCACTGTAGAAGGCCTAGTCCACTCATCGTGTCGAAGTTCATAACACGTTCCCTTCTACTAATTCTATCCACCCTTATGACCCAAGGTCACAGGACCCTTGGGTCAGTCCGGACAGACTAGTAGTCCGGGGTGTCCAGCCACCTCCTCTGGACAGGGGTTATACATTATTTTTATGTGCCTGAAAAATGTCCAAATAAAACGCTGGTAAGGTCTAAAAATATCGCACATGTAACCATTTCCTACAAACAAAATGCAAGGCCCAAATTTTGCTTAAATCTCTGCTGCTTTCCAAACTTCCGTAGGGAGAATAAGTGAAGAATGGTAGGTGCAATTTTTTCTCCTAGAGCGGACCCACCACTAGCTAAATTAAATAAAATTTGTCTTTAGCGTCTGTTGCTCTTACACTGCTCTGTTAAGAATATCCCCTAACTCTATAGGAGTAAACAATCCTTAAGGTTGTACACCCTTGACGTAACTTCCCTTAATCCCACTCATTCGACCTGACACATTCTTCAAGTGAATTAAACTCTACCTATATGCAACTAAAAAAAAGTCTCACAAAGATCCCGAAAAAATTACATCTATCACTGGCGTAAACATATTTCAATTCGAGAAACCAATTGCTTTACCTAAATACCAACTACAACATCCCCATAAACATTTTTGTGATACGAACGTTTGTGGTCCGAAGTGAAAAAGTGTCGACACAATTTATAGGAGTTGCTTCATCTGGTTATTATTATAAGGCGGTGGGTGGGGTAGACTGCAGAGCGTCAATCTATTGCTGGATGTATCTGCGACAATGGCAATCTAAGCAGCCTAATGTTAGGCGGCCGCGTTTTGGACTGCAGAGTCTATGAAGCCTAATGTTAGGCCAGGCACGTCGGCGATGGCTGAGCGAAGGAAACTAGATAAGTTTTCCAGAGACAACTCAATCTATGAGCCTTATGTTAGGGGTCCCACGTGGTGGGACGTCGATTTGACGATGATTTTATCTGCAACTAGGCAATTTATGCAGCCTACTGTTAGGCGGGCCGCGTGGTGGGATGTGGTGCAGGGTTAATTCACTAGGGTCACTCCGGGAAGATGAATCTAGCGGAAAACCCTGCACTTGTGGATTATTTAAACTTTCCTCTCGGACACATATTTTTACGCGTAGATTTATTTCCTCAAGTTTTTCCATGTGTTCGTCAATTCGATTTTAACTCTTTTTTCCTCGTGGTGAATTATGTGTGTGCTCAAACACCAATCTCGCCGTGGTTAATGATACACGCACGAATAAATAGCCTCGTACGCAAAGAGCGATTATCAAAATTATTTCGCCTATTAACATTGGTCGTCGCTCGGGAATTTATGCGTTAGTCCAAGATGTGTTTAGGTATGTCATGCCTCTTGTCACTGACGTATAACTTGCTCCGCGGTTCACAACTTCCTGGCGATCCTCCGCAAATTCACATAGGTAAGACTCGCTCGCACAACTGGGTGTTATGAGTGAGCTCGCTAGATTTTATTCAGAAAAATAGGTTCTTTGTATTAAAATTCAAATCCCGAATTTATGTATTTACCTAACATTGCATTTTTATCAAATCAAACTAGACATTAAAAAAATGTTTGGGGCCATGAATTCAGCGAAAAATACCCGCTACATCATCGTCTGCCATACGATCGTTCGCGTTCAATGTCGAAATAACATCGCAGCCACTACTTCCATTCGCCACCGCATACCAGACCACTTTCCGTGTCGTTATTATTTGAAAAATAAAAATACAAAATAAAATACGAAAAATTAATGGTTTTCCTACAATATAAAATTAATTCTCGGTGCATTTTCGCCGCAATTTCTCCTTTTCTCTCGAACTAGTAGACAGTAAATTAGCAAACTTAACAATGCACCACGTCTGTATTCTCATCAGCGATGTTGAAATCTATTTATTTCTTGACAATATATTTAGGACTGAATGCTTCATTTTTCAATTTACTATTTGTAATGCAGAGGTCGCTATGTTATGTTTTTTGCGTGGCTGTCAAAACGACACCTGTCACTTTATCGCCGGTGTAACATCAACATACAATAAACAAGTTTCTGTAAATTATTTAATTTCATCAAATAAACAATTTTTTCATTTTCTATGTCCTTAAAAATGTTTATTAACTGAAGGAAATATAAAAAAACATTGTTGTGTGCTTATAAAAGTGTCGTTTGCTTGTAAAATGGAGACCGAAGTACTGGAAGCTGTTAATGAATTTTTGGTATAATTTTAAGAATTTTCTTTTCTTATTTTCTATTAAAGTGTTATTTTGCAGAGAGTTGAAAACATCGAAGAAGCTTTTCTATGTGTTATTGTCCATAAAACTGACGGGGAAAACGAGAAGGCACAAAAATTCACAAACAATATTGGTAAGTGACGCGACTGCATTCGTGTACAACAGGATCTAGCTACAACAACTTTCTTTTGCAGTTTCAACATTCAATAATGTCGCCGCTGAGTCGAAAGAGTCCATCGTTAGGCAGTATTTACAAAGGGCTGCCGCCAGTGCAAATTTGACACAGCTTAAGGTGCTGATGGACACACTGGGCAAACTGGTTGCCGGTAATTTAATAACAGCCAAGTAAGTTGATTGCTCTTAATGTGAAACTTGGAATTCGTCTGAATACTGTCTTTTCAGACTGTTGTGCGATAAAATTCTGCTATGTGACAAGTTGATATATGAAAACAAAAACTTCTGGGTAGAGAGTTTCAGGCTCATCAAGAAAGTTATTACCCATGTAGACTACAAAGGCGTTCGAGAAATAATGAAGGTTACTATTAATTCTACCGTGAAAGCATTTAAAAAATTACAACACCGTTCTTACAGATTTGTCGAGAAAAGGCACAAACGTTCCCTGTCAACATAAATGTAAGTTTCCTACCCCAACTATTGGCCTTGGAGGACACCATACGCTTCATATTTGATCGCAATAACTGCCTGCTGCCCGCATATTTCATTGCTAATGAAATAATGAAACCATTCTCGTTCCATTGGGTATATTCCGCTTTCAAAAACTTTGACATACCCATTGAAATGTGTTTCTCTTTCAAGAAAATCAACAAGCTGATG
This sequence comes from Rhingia rostrata, assembly GCA_949824845.1. NCBI lineage: Eukaryota > Metazoa > Arthropoda > Insecta > Diptera > Syrphidae > Rhingia > Rhingia rostrata. The sequence goes on along the minus strand of OX463758.1, from coordinate 57,933,206 downwards.
ACTGACTTTGTTGAGGAATTCCGACACACCGCCCAAATGGTATCGATAATTGGCCATCCGCATATGCTGCCAATTGTCGAGCATTTCGGTTACGCTGATCACATGATGAACTCATGGAAATTGGACCATAATACTCTCAAGTTTAACTTTAAAGGAAGTTTACCCTACGAACCCGAAATGCTGGAAGAACAACCACAGCTACTAAGATACGTTCTGGATCAACCCTACTCGCGGGAGATGGTTTCGATTATGCTGAACTTGCAAAAACAACAGAAGCAGCGTTGCAATGCGCTCGAGGAACAACTGGTCAATTTGATTATAACTGCAATGGAAATGACGGAAAGCGATGTGAATACATCGACCACCGAGGAGACAACATCACCCAGCGAATGGGTGTGGTTGCATCTGTCATCGCAGTTGATTTATTTTGTTCTCTTTCAGTTTGTGAGCTTCATGCACATTGTGTTAGCACTATATGAAAAGGTGAGTCTTCGGATATATGTGTGTTGCTTGATTGACCCACTTTTTTGTTTCAGCTGTCAAAAAAAGAGTTGAGAAAGGGACGCGATCAGCTTATGTGGATTCTATTGCAATTTATTTCTGGAAGCATTCAAAAGAATCCGGTATGTATCAGGAATATTTATAAATGTAGACGTTTTTCTAAAAGCAGACTTCCAATGTAGATCTCCAATTTTTTACCGATGTTTAAACTGTTTGACTTGCTTTATCCTGAGCAAGAACCATTGAAACTTCCAGACTGCAATAAGTCATCGTCTTTACGACAGGTAAGAGCTTGCTTAAATCACATTAATAGAAATATAACTAATATTTCCTCTTCAGATGGCGCCAATCTGTATTTGGATACACCTAATGAAAAAGGCAAGACTAGAAAACATGAACATAAATAGACCGATTCCTATTGCATTAAAAAACCACCACGAGTACGTTCCTCATTCACTACAATCGCACATGATAATCATAATAATCTCTTTCCAGATTCCTGCAACACTTGGTCATGCCCAATACAATGACGTCCATGAGCTTGGGCAATGACTTTCGCATCATCCTCATCTGCAATGCGTATTCGACAAATCAAGAGTACTTCTCTCGACCCATGAACATACTAGTTGAAGCGTTGAATGGGAACACCAAAGCTGTTGGTGCATCCGGCCCATCGAGCGTTTCGCAAATCTCCTCTGTACCATTTTCTATGGTAGTACTAGATAGTTTGACTGTGCACAGCAAAATGTCACTAATTCACAGGTACCCATATACAATTTGATGGTTTGAGGTCCTAAATTATTTCTTAAACTTCTTTTAGTTTTGTTACCCAAATGATTAAGCAATCCCAGACAAAGAGCTCAGTTCCAGCGCCTGCATTGGTAGAGACATATTCCAGACTCTTAGTGTACACCGAAATCGAATCTCTGGGCATCAAGGGATTTTTAAGTACGAACCTTGTCATATGTTGGTTTAATTTTAAAACATTTTCTGTTTTTTTGTAGGTCAACTATTGCCGGCGGTTTTTAAACATTATGCATGGGGAATCCTGCACACTCTTCTGGAGATGTTTTCATATCGTCTGCATCACATACCCACACACTATCGTGTGCAATTGCTGTCCCATTTGCATTCGCTAGCGTCTGTTCCCCAAACGAACAAGATGCAGCTTAATTTGGTGTAAGCACCTTTAGTATGTAGTTTGGTTGAAGTCATTGAAAGTCTGTTGCTCTCTTCCCTTTTTCAGTTTTGAATCTACAGCTCTGCGCCTTATCACTGGTCTTGGTTCAGCAGAAGTACAACCGCAGTTGTCGCGATATTTTAATGAGAAAACTCCTGGCTCCGTGGCGTCCGGCGAAAGTGAAGAACTCAATCGGGTGCTCATTCTAACGTTAGCTCGTTCAATGCACATCACAGGATCGGGTAAGACTTCATTTCTTACTTTCTAACCCTTTGATTTCATGTGATCTCTTTATTAGGTGACGACTTGCAAGCATGGTGTAAGGATCTTCTAACAAACATTATGCAGAACACCCCACATTCGTGGGCAAAGCACTCACTGGAATGTTTCCCACCAGCCCTAAACGAGTTTTTTACTCAAAACAGCACTCCGCTTGAGAACAAACAGCAACTCAAGAAATCTGTTGACGAAGAGTACTGCAACTGGACATCAATGTCGAATGAAAACGACATTATTGCGCACTTCATTCGTCCTAACACGAATCCCCTATTCCTGTGCTTGCTCTTCAAGATGATATGGGAAACGGAGAACATCAGTCCAGTAGCATACAAGTACGAACCGATAACTTTTGACCAACCCCCGTAGTAACCATTTATTTATAAATTTCAAGAATTTTGGAAGCAATTACTGCACGAGCATTTCCGGCACACTTGAGAAAACTGTGCGACTATCTTGTGTACGAAGTTGCCAATTCAAATGGCAAAGATTTCATCCACAAGTGTGTTGACACCATCAACAACATGATTTGGAAATACAATGTGGTTACAATTGATCGAGTCGTACTTTGCTTGGCACTGCGCACGCAGGAGGGCAATGAAGCGCAAGTGTGCTTTCTCATAATTCAGTTGCTTCTGCTGAAGGCATCCGAATTGAGAAACCGAGTTCAAGAATTCTTCAAGGACAACAGTCCTGACCATTGGAAGCAGAACAATTGGTAGGTCAACGTGTAAGTCATACAGATATCAGTGTATTGCATGTTCCTTCCTAGGCACGAGAAACATCTCGCTTTCCATCAAAAATATCCGGAAAAGTTTGGACCCGATGAATCGGCCTCACACCCCCCATTACCCGTGTATTTTGGCAATGTTTGCCTACGATTCTTGCCGGTGTTGGACATTGTTATTCACCGCTTTATCGAGCTTCCCATAGCTCACGTTCATCAAATTCTAGAGGTGATTCTGGACCACCTTGGGTGTCTCTATAAGTTTCACGGTGAGTACTGAACTCGTTGCTGGGGAATGGCTTGGTTTTAGAATTTATTTGCAGATCGCCCGATAACGTATCTTTACAACACGTTGCATTTCTATGAGTGGATCCTCCGGGAGACACCCTCACTGAAAAAGAAGCTGGTAAGCGCTGTAACCGGCGCATTGGTTGACGTTCGTCCATTGAATTGGTCTCTTAGCGAGCCGTATCAATTGTATTTGCAAAACAAGGAAACCCTCTGGAACCCAGAACTCAGCTATTACATTGGTCTTCTGCGGCGTTTGGCGGACAGTAAGTTGTTGCTTGGGGTTGTTAATGAGAAGAAATTAATTCGTGTATTTTTAGCGATCAGTGGTAAAAGCTATTTCTACGTCACTGACTGGCGTTTCAATGAGTTTCCGAATGCGCCAAGCCACGCGCTTTATGTCACCTGTGTGGAACTACTAAGTCTTCCGGTTGCACCACAAATAGTGGGTAACAACCTCATCGATGTGATTGTTAAGGGTTACCCGTTGATTCCTCAGAAGGAAATCCACGCGTACATCAACGCTGTGGGGATCGTCTTGGCCGCTCTGCCAGAAACATATTGGAGCACGATTTATGATCGGCTGCAAGACGTCATTAACTCGCCGAAGATGCTAAATTGGTCGTACCGATTCTCGGCCTTTGAGTTGTTCAATTTTAAGACGGTACGAGAGGCTATGATTGAAAAGGTGTATGCGGTTGTCCTAGCAGTGGCACACTCGGTATTCCATCACATGGGAGGATTCAAATTGGCAACGATGACGAGGTAGGTCCAAATTGTGTATTCAATATGAGTTTAACGATCATATATGTTCTCGGCAGGTACTTAAAGGACAAACTCAAGCCCTGTGTAAAGACATCGCATCAGCTGGTGTTCTTATGCCACGTCTTCGGGCCATTCCTGCAGCGAATCGAACAGGAGAAGCCTAACGCTGTCGCTGGCATTGCGATTCTATTGTACGAACTGCTTGAAGTGGTGGACAAACATCATTGGGGTGAAAATTTAGACTACATGGATCAGATTTGTGATTTCTTGTAAGTGTCCTTTAAACACCACACCGTCTTTATTTTTAAATTTAATTTCCTACTAGGTACCACATAAAGTACATTCACGTCGGCAATATAATCAAAAATGAGTCCGAAACCATCATTAAACGTTTACGACCGGCTCTTCAAATGCGTTTGCGATTCATTACACACCTTAATCTGGAAGACATCCACTCGGAGAAGAGGTAATCAACCATCTGCCACTCGCACTTCGATTGAATAACCCCTTCTTTCTACAGCACCGAATTGACCATAATCGCCCAATCTGGTATTGGTGTAGTAGCTAATCAACCTACCACATCACAATTGGGTCAGGGAATTTCACCGCAGCAAGTTCAACCGCAAGTGGTGCAACAGCAAGTCATGTCTCAGCAACAACCCCAATCCCAACAGCCACAACAACCGCAGCAAGGTTCACAAATAAATCCGATGGCTGGGATGCAACAGCAACAGTTACAGCAACATATGCAAATTCAGCAACAACAGCAGCACTTACAAATGCAACAGCAACAGCAAGCGCAGCAACAACAATTGCAATTACAACAACAACAATTGCAACAGCAACAGCAATTTCAACTGCAACAACAGCAGCAACATCTACAACAACAACAGATGCAACACATCCAACAGCAGCAACAATTGCAACTCCAACAGCAACAACAGCTGCAGCAGCAACAGCTGCAACAACAGAATATGGGAATGCGGCATAACTAGAATGCTTATCGGACACGGGGATTTGGGGCGTGAATATTTTATATTTTCTAAGAATTATATGCTTTGCTGGCACTATAACTAACATTGGTCAATCTACAGTTAGATGAAGAAGAAAGGGAGTTTGAAGGGTTTGAAGAAGGTTTGAAAGGGAGTTGAAGGGTCAGATCGGCTAATGTGCGTTGAAGTGTTAACGAAGCACAGGACTAAACGATACTCTTGTTTTTTTTTTTGACAGAGTGAAACAGACAGAATTGAAATGGCGTCTTCCATAGCTTTGATGGGATCACAAAGAACCTTTGTGGACGTCAAATCTAAAATTTGGGGGCTATTCACTTGTCTTTTTTTTTTTTTTTTTTAGATATTTTCAAAGATAAAATCCGCTAGAACGCGTCAAATTATTTCAAATAAACTGAAAGGTCGTTCCTTTTCTCCTCAGAATTGAACGACTATAGAGCGGTTTAAAAATATCCAAAAATTTAAATCAAGAGTCGGACATAAGCTCACAGAGCGTCATACAGACGGCTTTCTAAGATGGAAAATTTGTCTTAGGTGGTGCTTTACCTTCATTTATCCCGGGCCTCACGGCAAATACCCTCCAATAGATAATTTCCATTTGGATTAGGCCGTTTTCAACCAACTAATGTTAAGATCTTCCTACTATTTCTTCCAGCTTAAAGATCTCAATATCCAAACGCAGTACATTTCTTCTTCTCTTATTACTCAGTTGTTTTTTTTTTAGCCGAAACAAGAGGGACTTATAGTTCGCTTGATTTCTGTAGAAATGGCGTCTTCAACGGAGGACGAAATCCCAAATACCTGCTTTTGGAATTAGGGTCCTAATATATAAGAACTGGCTAGTTCCTTAATTCTGAAGGTGTGGGCCAACAATGTTTGTCTGGAATACATCCTCTAAGACATTTATCTCTTAAACAGTCTCGAAGTGTAAATCAAAAGTTGAAAAAACTAAGAAGTCCAAATCGATACCCACCACCTTTTCACCGATTTCAAAGCGGCATAAGACAGCATTTATAGAGACGAACTGTACAGAGCCATGTTTGTTTATACCGTCTAAGCTTATCCGTCTGGATTGTGCAAAACTCCTCAACCAAAAGCAGAGACACAATCATCCATAAATCGATATTGCCATCATTGGTCGCGCCTAACGTGATGTCATAGCCACATTTGCTAACAAGAGTTTGACACGTAGAGCTTCGACTCCCAGGCGGACTTCGAACGCAGTAGATGAAGACCTCGCCTTAAATGGCGCGTGGAAGTAGAAACCGACCTCAACGAACTTGAAGGGCGCAACTTGAGGCAGTCAGCTAAGGACCGGGCTAATTGGAGTCATTTTTGTTGAGGCCCATGATCATTCCGGACTGTAACACCACTTTACCAACCCTTTAGCTAGAATTCGTGCCATGGGGCTCATCTGAATAGAATTGACATTCCCTTATTAAGGTGATTCGAAAGCACGTTGTAAGGGTGGTGGCTAGCGACAAAAGCCTTCTTCGGTGGATGCTACACCAATGATATATACATATCTGCTTTTTTGTCAGGGTTTATTCGACCGGAGGTATTTGTTAATATCGACTCGCTAGGAGAAGTTCAAGAAAGAAACAGTACTCCGGTATTATACCATCGCAAGTACGATATCAGACCTATGAGGGAGTTTCTGTATTCCCTCAGGCCTATGCGGACTTGTATTCCACTCCTTAGTTTTGAGTACATTGCCAGCAATCATGAATAATAAAATAAATCGACGCGATCGACAAATATGCAGTAGGGGGTCGCAGTCTGTGAACAAAACGGTTGATTGATAATTTAATTTAATAAACTTAATAAAAACACATTCAAATATATTAAACAAACAAACGCAAATTAAGGAAAATTCTCGATATTTTCGAAATCGCTTAAGGTAGCTCTTCGTCTCTTAACATTCGACCCTTCATCGTTCATGTCTTCAAGATCACGAGCGTGTTTCGATTTTAAGGCAGTCATCTAAAAGAATAATTGCGTTGTAATATTCTCTGGATAAGACTTGTCATAAACCAACCTTGTTCTCATACGTATTCTTAGTCATTTCAATTTCCTTGGCCATTCGTTCTTCCCAAATTCGTTTGCTGTCTTGTAGGGATTTCTGAAAATGATCTACCAATTGGTTACGCAGATCGTACTCTTGCTGAGTTAAGTCTTTCTCCAAGCGGCAAACCTCAGCAGACAGTGGGTGTTTTCGGAAATGTAAAAAAAAAGTCATTTGCAATTGCAAATGACAGTCTACGCATGACAGAAATCAATCGGTCATCTGTTTGCAAATGTCATTTGTGCAGCTGACTTCTGTCGGATCAACGTTTATTTTTTTGCAAGTGCAGCCTGATGATTCCGAACACTACCATGAACAAATTCAACCCTTATATAAAAAAAATTTTGTTGGACAACTTGATGCAAAATTTTAATGGAAACAATGATAAACAGTATTTGCGTCTAAAAAAATTTTCACAGAAAAGAAAGAAAATTATTTTAAGTATGCAAAGTGTTTATATCCCGAAAATTCCAAAAATCAATCTAAAATAATTTCATTAAATTATCATTTCTAATCAAAACAAACAAACAAAAACAACTTACCGCTCAAGTGACCTGGATCTAGACCGAGACCAGGACCGAGAAAACTCCTCTGAGCATGATGAGGATGATGAATTCATATCCATCCCCAGATATCACGCACTTTATTTATTTTTATTTATTTTTTTGTATACCCACAAGCAAATGCACGGCCGTTTGTTATCTGCTTTGCTGCACGGCAGATGACACGCAAGTGACGTTTACGAACATCTGACCTTTGCAGAACTGCATTACCGAACACATGATAATGCAGTTTTGTTATGATGACATTTCCGAACACATGACTTTGGCAACTTGCGTTTTCGAACATACTGCAAAAGCAATTTGATGCAGATGACATTTCCGAAAACACCCAGTCTTTCAATTTTATTTCGTAGCCTAAAACAAAAAAGAAAATGAAGACAGGCGATATTTTCTAATGCAATGACTTACGTAAAGTTCTCCTCCTGCAATAGGTCCAACTGAGAATCATCCTGTTCGGCTGTCGACCTTTTCGTTTGTACCGCATGAGCTACAAACAAGGAATATCTCGCGCTTCGGTCGTTCTTAACAACAGGCTGTTTAAATACAATGTTCTTGGCGATTGAAGCAAATCCTAGGACATTCATGTTCTCCTCAAAGTACTTGTCGGACGGAGTGATGTTTACAATCATGTTTAACTTCTCCTTGCCTAACAACGCGGATTGCAGCAACATGGTCAACTTTGACTCTCTAAACGGAATTACATCGCCATTCTTCTTTCGTTGATTGTTATTCGCCGCATCCAAGCAACGCCCCAGCACCATGAGGGAGGTATTTATACGCTGGGCCTCTTTTAAGCGATTACCGACATTACCGGTTTTGCCCAATCGTTCCGAACCCGCCAAGTCACAGAACTTGTATGTGGTCAGTGTCAATAGAGCGGGATGGGAGAACTTGACCACGTCTACGATGAAAATGCAATGTGACCGACTAGAGTTCGAGTTGATTGCTGTTGACGCATATTTCACCTTTTGAAGGCCAAATGTGAGTAGCTTGTATGCGTCGGAAGCCATCTTCGCGTGCACCGAGGTCAAATCCTTAATAAACACTTTACCGTCGTTAGAGACAATCTTGTGAACCTTCCTTCTTGTTGTCGCAGTGGGTATGTCCAGACTGAGAAGATCATACACAAACTCGTTGTAGATCTCGACAAAGGATATCCAAATAAAAACAGACGTGTTTTCCAGCGGTGTTGCCTGAAAGTCGTGGTTAGCTGTGATTGTCTGCTGAACACGGTTGTACACCGATTGCACGTCATTGCATGAGGAAATAATTGTCTGCCTGAGAAGAATCTCCCTGCGCATAGTTTCATCGTCGATAATTGACACATTTGCGTTTACAACCTTTACAGCTGGTTGGGGATACAGGTTGTTGGCATACAAGGCGAATATATGTTCAATGGCTCGCGGTATGATTCCAGGTTTATCTATATCTCCCAGCAGGGTATGTGTTTTACCCGAACCTGATGTTCCGTACGTGAGTATAGTGAAACTCTCTTCTGATTCAATTTTATGTTGAATGCATTTTTCATATATTGCCGACTGGTTAATGGCATTGTCAAATATCTCGCTGAATGTAAAGTGTTTTTCAAGTGTTTTTTGTAGAGCTGTGCCACTGGTGTCTTGCTGCGATGTGACTAGAACATTCCCAGATATTTTGTAGTGTGATGATTTTGATTCTTGTGGCAGCGGACGCATACGAAGGTAGATTTGTGCACCTTCTTGTTCTGGGGTACTTAGGAGGCTCTCTTCGTCTGGTAAATCTTCTTCCAATTCATCAACTTCTTGAAAGAGCGCAACTTGTCGGTCGGGTCGGGGTCGAAAACGCCTATCAATACTAGGATCTCTGGAAAACAGAAATGAACGTAATTCACGTCTGGCTGGGTCTACACAATTCGGCATTTTTTTGTGTTAATTTATAACTGTTTGAATGAATTGATTTTTAATAATTAACAGCAAACGCTATGTTTTACAATTATAAGCAAAATTTATTTTCAAATAATGTTGGTGCGCCTTTTCAAATGAAAGCCGATCGCAAGTGTTTGACGTTTTGTGATACGGTAAAGTGAACCGATTGTTATGCAGCTGCTAGTAGATGGACGCATTCATGCAATTATTTTAATTATAGTTCAAGGGTTGTATTCACAAAATTACAAAAAGAGGACTTGGTTCTCAAAAGTTAAGCAAAAGGTCGAATGGCTAATCCTATTTTCACCCTTTAACGCTCATTTGAACCTGGTTGATGGATATGGTATGGTGGTATTCACAAAATTACTAAAAAAGGACTTGATCCTAGTTAAGCAAATGGTCGAATTGATACCTCTGACCTTGCGACTCATATAACAATTGAAGGGCTAATCCGATTTTCACCATTTACCGCTCATTTGAACCTGGTTGATGGATACAAGCGTACCCTTCATAGATTTTGTAAAATTGACAGTCAATTAATTTTTGCAACATCTCGCATGCAAATACCGATTGGCCGCCCATTCTTAAGAAATAAAATGTAAACCATGTATACACTGTAGATGTATGTTTATTTTTAAAGTTAAAGTCTACATTTATCATAAATATTTCTAAATACCTTCCCTACCTGAATGCATTTCAAAATAACGCCTTAAATATCTAAATAGTTTAATTTTTGTTTGGAAACATCACTCATCGAGTACACATAGTTAAACGAGACACACAAACGTAGTTTTAACGCAAACACAAAAAAAAGTTTTCCGCGTGGGTTTCGCAAGCCCCACTTCAACTAATGACTACGGCTACGTAAGGTATGATTAGACCTAGAGTATAAGATAATATCGTAAACTGGAATAGATACAAACTACCAAAGACTGATCGGATGTCACTCCTCTTCCGCCTCAAATCTTTTGTATTCTTTGTATAATTTGGTCACGTACATACATCGCCCTCCGCTCTGGACTGGAGCACACTAAGTTAAGAGTGATTGGTTGAACTATCGGTAAAGTACGGATGCTGCATGGCAGCATCAGCGCTTATTCTCTGATTCGGTCTGCAGATGAGCAGTTTCTGTAAGAGGTCACGTCCTTTTGAATTCAGTCGAGGTACAATTTGGCTCCATGAAGATATTGGAGGGAATGCTACAGACAACATAAACGAAAATAATTGCAAGTTTAAATTTGAATAAGGTATACCTACATGGGAGCGATACATAGTCAGAGAGATGCGTCACACCAGGCCATGATTCCTCTGTGGGTGTTCCCAATACACGGAAGATACGCAACAATTGATCAAGAACATCGGACCCAGGGAATAGCGGTCGTCCAGCGTCGGCCAATTCAGCGAATATACACCCAGCTGACCACATGTCAATGCTGGTGGTGTATAGCTTAGCACCAAACAGCACATCCGGTGGGCGATACCACAGAGTGACCACCTCCGCTGAGTAGCACTTTACTGGAATTCCAAAAGCTCTGGCAAGTCCTAAAATGTTAAATAGCTATACGCTACATAGTAGAGAACTTTTAGAATATCATACCAAAGTCGGCCAACTTAAGCTCTCCATTTTTATTGATTAGTAAATTCTGTGGCTTCAGATCGCGATGCAGGACATTGTGACTGTGACAGAAAGCGAGACCACGTAACAGTTGCAACATAAAACTACGACAAACCGTCATGTCGATATCACCATTCAGACTGTCGAAGTACTTCTTAAGATCCTGATCACAGTGCTCAAAGACAAGTGTCAGCTTACGATCCGAGTGCAGGACATCATAGAGACGGACAATGTTTTTATGTTTTAATTCCTGTAAACAAATCATATAGATAATTTAATTACAAAAAAGTAGATGAGCTCGCACCTTTAGGAGGCAAATCTCTCGTAACGCCGAACTAGGAACGCCCTCGTCATCCTCATCCAAGCGTACTCTCTTGAGAGCGACTATTTCCATCGTCTCGCGATTTCTGCCTTTGAACACCGTTCCGTAGGTGCCTTCGCCGATTTTTTCCAATTTTTCATATTTCTGCATGTTTGTGTAATTAATGTTTTATGGTTTGATTGAAAATTAAGCAACAAAATGCGAAGAATATGCAAATAAAAATCTTGTTTTAATTCGAACAGCTGATTTGGGATGCGCTCACTGACAGTAGAACGTTGAAGTAGTGAAAACTATTTGAGGAGCTGTGTTGTTATGTCGATAACATTATTGATTTTTATACGCAAATAGGGTGGCATGGAATTTTGATAATTAGCCGTGTTCCACATTGCAGTATACAACTGAAAATTAAGGGGAAGGTAACCTAAAACTCAAAATCTTACTAAGGCCGTGCTTCAATTGCGTTAAAATTTTAGCCAGTGGATAAATTTTGACGTTAGTATGGTGGCTAGAGACTTAAAAATTTTAAACTGCTCTTATCTGTATCGTTTAGTATTCTATGTATGGAATGTGCACCATTTACTTTAGGAAATAACCAAGACTTCCGACTTCCACTGGCACGATCAAATACAGCCCAAAACAGCCTATTCTACAAAAGACTTCGACTGCTCAACACCATACCAACAGAAATAAAATCAGAAAATAATTGTATTAGCTTTAAACGTCAAATTATAAATTTTGCTAAACTTTAAAATAACCATAACTTTTTTTTTTCTTATATTTTATAAGCCTAATTAACTCGTCTTTTAAATTATTTATCCTTTTGTTTAAATTATTTGTTTGTTTTGTTCATCTTTCATATTTGTCTAATCTAAGCACGCAAACAGAATCAGTAAATTGTTAACAATTGAAAACGCTCTCATTGTATTTGAATTTTGCGTTTGCGATAAGAGATTAATATAGGGCGGTAGATTTATATATGTTGGATATCAATATATAAATTGTAATTCACTGAAAAGTAACAGTTATACGATAATAGCAACATGCGCACTAGTGTAAAAGAGAAATACCATACCTGCCAAATTCACACTTGTCGGATTGACCTACTCGTAAGCAAAGTGTTTCGAACAATAAGCCTGCTAGTAAAAACTGTCGTGTATTAAACATATAAATACCATGAGAATTAAGCTTAATACTCGTACATATACACCCCGGGTCATACAACTGCCACCATTATATTAAAGTAATAATTTTAACACTGGCAACGGTTTGTGAGTGCGGATGAGGAGTTAACCTGGATGAAATCAAATCCAGAGTTAACTAATGATGCAATCTTTCAGTGCAGGATTAAATTTGACTCCGTGTGTGGTGATTGGAATTGGTAGCACTCATTAATTATCGATTTTGCGGTCAAAAAGTAATCAAAATGTATAGGTACTCCAGAGCTACTATCTGCAACAGTTCAGTTATGACTTGGGGTTGAGATTTGGAAGCATTGAATTCAACTTTCATGGTATTTATATGTGTTAGTGTAACGGTACACGATAAAAATACCATTAAAGTTGAATTTAATACTTGCAAACCTAAAACCCAAGTCAGCTGTTTGGTTTCTTTTTCTCAAACAAATTAAAATGTTTTTTTTTTATCTTACAAGTCTTTATCTTCTTTGAACTTTATTTTTAATGATTTTTGAGTCGCTGCGGGATCTGAAATTGAATATATCGTATACGTGTTTAGTTTCTAAGAATTTGATAAAATGTCAAAACAATTGGTATTGAAAATAATTGCTTGTTTGGTATTTCATCATCTGTCAAAAACATCAAATCATATGGTCCCAGGATTAACTTACCAAACTTGCTGGATTAAAATGATTGAAAAACTACTATCTCGAGTTAAATTCTGAAACTAGGATGACCTCGCACTTAAAACCGGGCCTTAATAAAAACAATTTGTCCTTACAAATCTCCCTTTAAAGTAAAATAACTCACAAAATATGCAAAAAATATCGATTTAATATTTGGATTACTTATGCAAATATCGATAAAAGTTTGTATTCCATCGATAAAACACCACTTTCTCCATCAAACCACATCACACCCTACAGACGAAAATGTCAGATCTGTCATTTCTGTGATGAGTGCAGTTTCTTGTTGTGACTTTCTCACAAAGGCGCCTCTTAAATTTCCAATTAGATTTAATAAACGGAATATTTCAACATAAAAAATACGAAAAACATAAAATATAACATCTCCACCAGTGTTACTTGTGTTTGCATTGTTAGGAAATCGCCAAAATCACAGTGAAATCATCAATTGAAAATTTTTCGGTTTGCGTGACGTTTCCTCCCCTTTTTGCATGTCGTGTTATTTTTTCCTTTTGATCGCTGTTGACGTCGTTTTTTCTTTTATTTCACTGCTCCATCATCCACAGCTTCATTTACACCAAATAGAAGCATTCAATTGATGGTGTTAATTAAAGGCTTAATCACCTCCAAACTAAGAGATTTTTTTAAATAACAAAATAAAAGGAAAATAGGAAAAACAGAACTTATCTCGGTACGGTTGTTGTTTTTCTGTTCGGCTGTTATATATACAAATAATCGTCATTCATCTGTGCGAGTGCGTTTGGTTTTTTTTCCCAGTGATTGTTCTATGTGGCCATCAGCGCTGAGGCGAAGGTACACCAAAAAGGAGCTATCAAAATGGTTCCACTAAAAGATAATGTCGATCTTGAGTGTTTTCTGGTGACCAAACACTCGTGGAAGGGTAAATACAAGCGAATTCTATCGATAGGAACCGCCGGAGTGTCTACTTACAATCCGGATAAATTCGATCTAACGAATCGGTGGTCGTACTCGGATATTGTGGCCGCTGTACCCAACAAAGCGTCTAATGTGAGTTGTTGTTTATAGCGATAATAAAGGTCTCGCTGAGAGTGTTTTAATCGCGGTTCCACTTTCAGATACCCAACGAGTTTGTGCTGACCATTAAAAAAGATAAAAAGCTCGACACAATTAAATTCTCATCCGAGTATCGAAATGATATTTTAAGCTCGATTTTGAAGAATTACAAAGAATTTGCTGATAAACCGAAAAATGTTCAAGTGAGTGATGCTTTGTGGAGAGACTGTGTTTGTTTTAATGTTTGTGATGGTTGCAGCGCTTTCAAGCATACAAATACCATTGGTCAGGCATCAGTTTGCCGACTATGTTGGAGGTCACCCCGTGTTCACTGGATCAACTGGACCCGACGACTAATGAAGTGCTAGCCAGCTATATGTATAAAGACATAGAAGGGATCATAGGTACAATGGTTTTCGTGATTAATGCTTGCATGCATATTGCTTCATTTATTTTTGTGTTACAACTCGATTGCCATTTGGGGATTTCGATCGGGGGTGGATGAGTAAGACGCAGGTGGCGAAAAACCTACGTAACATGACAACACTATGATTCATCTGATAACGTGTTGTAGATATTTTATCTTTGCTAATGGCCAAATCGCTGTCGATTGGGGGAATTGAATTAGGGAATCATTATCTGGGTCATGATGTCCTTTAAATGTATTGCGCAACAAGTAAGGAAAGGGTGGGATACAAAAAATAATGCAGGTCATTGTTCTACCGTTAAAAATCTAAGATTATGGGAGTGTAGAGAGATAAGCGTGACTCAAAGCGCTGTAAACAAAATTTGTTTATTTCGTTGATGGGGGTTATTAGTTTATGGTTTACCACTATTTGTCTGAACACATTTGCTTATTGTGTGTACGATGATGAACTGTATCAGCTTTTAAAGGTTTATAATTGTAGACCTTATGTGTCTCTTTGTTATGTTTGTAGTTTGATGGTAGCTCAGGACGAAGTTAATTAGCAATGCGGAACAATGTTTCTGTCCAGGCATCGCTCTAAAGCACAACTGAGCTGATTAGGATTCTTTTTACCCCAAAGAAATTATGGTTGCCCAGAGTTATTCTTCGTTTTATTTTCTGACGAGGTATCGTTGTCAGAATTTATAGCGGAATAGACAGAATTCCTTATTATCTCAAACTTATAGCTGTTGATTGTTACGTTTTACCCAATTGCTTGTGTGTTGCTTTTTGTTGACAGCACTTATATAGCTTTGCCCTCATTTGCTAAATTGACTTTATCTATTTCTTTCTCTATACTTGTAAACGTGTCGGTGACATCTCGCACGCAATTATGTGAATATTGTCAGCTTATGATAGCAGTTCCACATATTTATGGAAAATCTGTTGAGTTAGGTCGGTGCGACCTTTCCTCTATTGACTCACTGCAAAAACAGATGAATTTAGAACAGACATAGGCTTTGTATACTTATACCTATTAAACGCTATTCTATGCGGTACTTAAATTGGCTCGCAGAATCTTTTACTTCCAGGGACTTGTAAAATTTAGTGGTAAGTGGTAAGAGCTTTAGTGGTAACCGATCTGAAATTAAGAATAAAAGATCAAATTCTCTAGTCATATCGCAGTGCTGGCCTCGTATTAACCAAACATTACATCATGATTAAAGGCTTTGGAGTCTTCACAAACATAATCATACATCAGACAAGTCTGTTGATGGAATCAGAAAAGAATAGCAGTAACGCTGTAATCAATATTCATTTACGAGGACTCGATAGTTTCAGCGAACGACAAATATTAAAACACAATTCGATTGCTAGAATGTGTGCAACAGTCTCTAAATCCTGGTTTTAATGCACAATCGCTATCTGTTCTAAATTTTTAGCTTTATAGTCAATTCCTACACCATTTCCCACGTCCATCAGAGATGTTGGGAACGCGTTACTCTCTCTGTCTCATGCCATTGAACATCGCCACCGCTTCCATGCACAATTGTTCATTCTTCCGGCACTTTTCACAGCGTCGTTCAAAATTCCCAATCATTTGTTTTGTCCAGCTTCAATTTGCTAAACTGAAATATCCACGGTGTGTTATCTTTTCGTTTTTCGACAAAACCCTTTTAAGCAGGAATACAGGACTACGATGGCGGTATTGTGATGGCTTACGGCGGCTTTAGCCGTCTCCATCTGTTCAAAGCTTTAAATCACTACGAGATTGTTCAGAATATAGCCCAACGTTCCGCTCAATTCTTAGGCATTGATACGAAAATCCTTAAAAGCCAGATAACCCTGGAGCAGTTCGAACGTCAACGTTTCGGAAAGTACAGGTAAATGTATGGCATCTCTTTGTTTTATGTAAACTAATTCTTATTTTTTCTCTTTTCGAAGTGGTGATCAATTTCAAACGTCAATGACTGAGTTTACCGTGCAAAAGGTAACACCCCGTCATCCCGAGCCAGTGAAGCGAATCCTCTGCCTGACGGAGACTACAATTCTGGAGCGTGATCCACAAACATACAGTGTAAGACAGAATTTTCCCAACTTCTGAGTTCAATTGAAATGGTCTGTGTTTTTATTAGGTTTGTACCTTGCGGCCACTTGTTGATGTGTTTGCTTTGGTGCGGGATAAAGATAACATTCAACAGTTTTGTGTCGAATATAAAAACGGAATTGTTCGGAAGTACATCACAAACGACAGGTGAGTGCATCGTACATTAATATTTAATGGTTGTCACCACATGTCGTGATATACTTTTTAGAGATTCATTGTTAGCAACGGCTTTGGATGCAGTACGTTCCAGTGGCAATCAAGACGTCCATGTAAGGATAACGAGCACACCGCGGGGCAAGCGTTTTGTACCACTCAACAGCTGTGTAGATGAAGAGACTGAAGCAAATCTCCTGCGTTTGGTAATGAACAACTTTCAGAATCCTGTACGACGCTATGAGATTCTGGAGAAATTCAACGCCAACATTCCACATAGCGGTCTCAAGTACAGTGTAACCCAGGATGTATGTTTGAACTTTCTTGGCAGATGGCTCTTATATGTTTTTATGTTTTTTTTTGCAACTTTTAGAGCCTCTTTGCGGAAAACAAGGAAAAGCTGATCCTAAGTGCTCTGCAGGCATTGGCACAAAAAGAGCTGGATAATCCAACGGCTCAGCTGACAAACCTAGAGCTAGAGGCGATATTTCATGCTCTAACAAGACTTCTAGCTAGCAAAGTGGGCTATGCAGCCTTCACCAATCTACCAGGGTAATGAATTTCATAATCCCATTAAGTTCAATCATCATCCTGCTTTTCTATTAAAGTTTCCGTGAGATAATTGGCACAAAAATCGTGGCATCGTTGCGGCGAAAGGACTTGGCGGTCACATACTCAGCCATCGACATGATCAACTCACTGATGCACTCAATGAATGCCGATCATGACCTAAAGCAGGAACAGTTGAACAAGTCATCTATCCTCTCATCGAAGGGCTTCCTGGAGACTCTCCTCAACATGTGGACGAACCATGTGGTAAGACAAAACATTTGCCAAGCAAATTATGACCTAAAGCACTTCTTTGCTTTCAGAGTCACGGCAGCGGTGCGCTTGTTCTGTCTGCCATGCTTGACTTCCTTACATTCGCACTTTGCGTGCCATATAGTGAAACTACAGATGGCAAACAGTTTGACATTCTTCTTGAACTCGTGGCGGAACGTGGGCGGTATCTATACAAGTTATTCCAACACCCCTCGCTGGCGATTGTAAAGGGTGCTGGTTTGGTTTTGCGCGCCATCATCGAAGAAGGCGAGGCGCCAGTGGCTAAACAAATGCAAACTCTTGCCTTAGACGAGGCTGCGCTATGTCGTCATTTACTAGTAGCCTTATACACGCCATCTAACGATCCAACGCTGGCTACACATCGACAATTGTCGCGTCACCTAATCGGTCTATGGATTACAGACAACGACGAAGCAATGGAGCTCTTTAAGAGGATCTTTGTAAGTCATCCACCGAGTCGGAAGATAATCCTTTTCATGAATCGTTTGCTTTTTCATCCAGCCTGCTGGCCTTCTGATGTTTCTCGAGAGTGAAGACATAGTCCCCGACACCGATGTCGAAGAGGACAAACTGAATTTCCGTGATAATCTCAAGTTTGCAATTCAACATTCCAATAAGACTAGAAAAAATGTGATTGGGAAGCATTTAGAGGTTTGTCTCATCTCAGAGAATGAGGAGCTGTTTATTTTATAACTTCGTTCACAGGGAATTAAGCACTGGGGCTTAAGCCTTATTGATCAGCAAGAGAATCCCAGCCAGGCTTTGAAGAACCGCCCGGTTGTGCTGCGCAATAGACGTCAAAAGAAGAAAACTACTGACGCGATTGTTAACTTGCCTTATTTTTTCTACAACTTTGCCAAAGATCACAGCCTTCCGAATTTAATTTGGAACCATAAGGTAGGGTCTTACCGACTATAGGAATATGTTCGTTGATTGTAATAAGTGGTTCCATTTTTAGACACGAGAAGAGCTGAGAATGTGTTTGGAAAACGAGTTGAGACAGTTCATCAACGACCGCGATTTAGCTGGTACTTTGATTGTAGCATGGAACTACCAGGAGTTTGAAGTGCAATATCAGGTGGGTAACACTTTTCAGACCTCAATTTGTCTGATTTTTTTTTTCTGACAGTGTCTGGCGGATGAAATTCAAATAGGAGACTACTACATTCGTTTGATTCTGGAGAAGGATGATTGGCCGCAGAATCTTGTCAAAGATCCGTAAGTAAATAAAAAAGGATTCAACTTCCACTGATTTTCAATGGTGTCCTTGTAGGGTGGAACTATTTAACGCCTTATATCGACGTGTCCTATGTCGTAATCGAGTTAACGACGACCAATTGACTGTCACATCACTGCAAGCCCTAGCCAAGGTGTACAAGCGTTACCACAAGGAGATTGGAAAATTCAGTGACATGACTTATATCTTGCAGCTGATTGACAGAGTAAACCTATTACCCAACCATTGTTGACTTGTGTGACTTTAACCTGATATCCTTTGTACAGTGCCTATCACCATCATTGCGAGACGCCCTAATTGGCCTGGTTTCGTGTTTAGTTTTGGAAAAATCCAACTGCCGTGCACTTGTTGATCATGTGCAGTGCCTTGTGGATCTGATAACATTGGCTCATCTGCACAAGGGCCGGGCTCAACCGAACACAAAGACAAATGTTATTGAGGCTGGGCCCAATATGCATGCGTACGAGGAGAAGGATTGGTACTACAACATCGAGAAGGAAGGCATGAAACCCGAACGACAAGGGCCGATTACGTACTCAGAAGTGAGATCCTCTATTATATAAAAGCAAAGCTTAACCCTTTGTCCTACTTTGTAGTTAAAAGATCTTTGGAATAAGGGGGTAATCACACCGAAAACACGCTGTTGGGCAATTGGCATGGATGGCTGGCGTTCACTTCAACAGATTCCTCAACTCAAATGGTGCCTTATCGCCAAGGGAACAGCAATCCTTAACGAGACCGAATTGGGCTCAACAGTGCTTGATGTTTTGATTAAATGCACGAGTTTCTTTCCCAGTCGCACACAAAGTGGTGCAGCGGTTCTCATTCCTGGACCAAAACTATCACGGAAACTATCCGAGTTTATATGCCTGCCGCACATTGTGCAGGTTTGCTTGACCCATGACCCGGGCTTGTTAGAGCGAGTTGCTACGTTACTTTGTCAAATTATGGAGGTGAGGCTGGAGATAGCACATTTAACCGATAGTTTTCATATTTTTTTGTTTGTTATATAGGACAACCCAGAGATGCCGAAGGTGTACCTTACTGGCGTGTTCTACTTTATGCTAATGTACACCGGAAGTAATATCCTCCCGATTACGAAGTTCTTGAAGATGACTCACATGAAACAGGGTTTCAGAAGTGAAGAGGTACAATAGAACGAATGCCCAACTCATTGAGATCGCTCTAACATGTATAATTTCAGACATCGCAATCAGGGATCATGCATCGCAGCATCTTGGGGCAGTTGTTGCCCGAGGCAATGGTTTGTTTTCTCGAGAACTACAGCGCAGAAAAGTTTGCCGAGATTTTCTTGGGTGAATTCGACACTCCAGAGGTCATTTGGAGCTCAGAGATGAGAAGGCTACTAATTGAAAAGATATCGGCGCATATTGCCGATTTTACGCCACGACTTAGAGGACACACGATGGCTAGATACCCATACCTAGCCATTCCGGCTATAAGCTACCCGCAGTTGGAGAACGAGCTCTTCTGTCACATTTACTATCTGAGGCACTTGTGTGATACACAAAAGTTTCCCAATTGGCCAATATCCGATCCAGTGCAGTTGCTTAAGCATACACTAGATGCATGGCGCAAGGAGGTCGAAAAGAAGCCACCACAGATGACAATACAGCAGGCGTATGAGGATCTGGGGATTGATGTGACGAAGAATTCAAAGCCAGATGAGTCACTGATAAGGAAGAGCTACTATCGCCTGGCTCAGATGTATCATCCGGATAAGAATCCCAAGGGGAGAGTGAGTTTTATAAATTTGCACAGGCTGTTAGAAGATAAAGTTTTTTTTTGTCTAGGAAATATTTGAAAAAGTCAATCAAGCGTACGAGTTTCTTTGCTCTCGGTCCGTTTGGAGTTGTGGTGGACCTGATCCTAAGAATATCGTTCTCATCTTGCGAACACAGAGTATTTTGTTTGACAGATATCCTGATGGTAAGCCAATTTACATTCGCCCACTCTGTCCAATGTGAGACCCTTTCTCTTTATAGTTCTTCGGCCGTACAAGTACGCTGGCTATCCACAGCTGATCAAGACAATTCGCTTGGAAACAAAGGACGACCAATTGTTCTCGAAGGAAGTTGAATTGTTAACTGCCTCCTCAGAGCTATGCTACCACACGGTTCACTGCTCAGCATTGAACGCAGAAGAGTTGCGTCGCGAAGAGGGCATAGAAGCGCTTCTCGAGGCGTACACACGATGCGTGTCCATCATGGGAGTGGACTCAAAGCCCGAGTCACTACACTACCAGGTCATTTCAAATGTAACCAAGTGCTTTGAGGTCGCCTGCAACTTTGAGAACTGCAAACAGAAAATCATCCAACTACCTCAACTGTTGTCTGATGTTTGTCGAGTGGTCTACTTCAAGGTATGTATGATGATCATGAGTATGAAGCTGATGATACAATGTGTACCCAATTTTAGCACACCCTATCGGTCAGCTTGGTTACTAGTTTGGCGGCTAACAACTACGAGCTGCAGTGCAATCTAGTTCGAAACGGTGTGCTTTGGTCGCTGTTGCTCTTCTGTTTTGAATACGACTTCACCCTGGATGAGAGTGGCGTGGAGGCAAGTGACAAAAGCAACCAACAGCAAGTAGCAAATAATTTGGCAAAAATGGCGGTGCTTGCCTGCATAGCGCTTTCAGGCTATGGCCTCGAGCCTGTTGAGAGTGCAAAGGCAAATAGTACAGAAACGGCTTCGCAAACAACAACACCAGTATCGACGGTGGCTCCATTGGCAAGCACTTCCAAGCCATCGCCAACGTCATCTTACACCCAAAACGCTCACAATGTTATTGCCTCAAAACAGCTGGCCATAACCGACAGCAGTGCCGGTATTGTAAAACAGGATTCGACCGACAAGAAGTCGTTAAGTGAAAACGACGTCACACCCGCCCCTGAGACGGAGAAGGAGAACGTGATTAATAAGCAGAAATATGTGATAAGCAGTGAGGCGAAAAACGTCATCATCAAGCAGATACTCGACCGACTACTGACGACGTACATTGCCAACAAGCTGGCCAAAGAGAGAGCAAGTGATGTACTTTTGATTGAATTCATGTGCACCCAGGTGCTTGAAGAGGATTTTGTTTTTTGCAGGTCTTGAAAATCTTGACATCGAATACTCGAAATCCGTATTTAATATGGGACAACGGAACCAGAGCGCAGCTTATGGATTTCCTCGAACAACAGCGTACCCAGTCCACCAAGGAAACGTACGAAGATATTGCAATGGTGCACAATGTAGCGGCTGAATTCGAATTTGATGCGCATAAGTAAGTACCAAAAGCTATAAAATATTCGAAAAACTTTATTGCAAATCCCTTCCAGAGATGAGCTCCAAATTGGCGGTGTATTCATCAAAATCTACAACGAAATGCCCACGTTTCCGATACTCAACCCCAAATCATTCATAATTGATCTCCTCGAGTATCTAAAGCAATCCTATCAGTTCCTGACATCGTCGTCGAATCAAAGCAACACAGCAATAGTCAACAACACCACGCTCGACGGCATCCTCCAGCCCACACTCGCTCCCAATCATCCGCAATTGCAAGACCAAAAAGGCACCACCATTGACGATGTCCTGAATGCGTACAACCGCTCGAAGCACCGCAAAAAGATCGAGACCAACTCGATCGATGCACAAACAAAGAACAAGTACAAGTATGACTTTGAAGGGGATGCGAAAATCGAAGCACACACCATAATGGTCCTGCGGGCGCTAATATCTGTGATAAAAACCAACTCCGAAGTGGATATCCAGTGTATCGGTCATTTTGACATGATCTTTGGCTTCCTCGCCAACAATATCTTTAGTGAAGTGAGTTCTGAATGGTTGTGTGTGTGTTTCGAGAGTATATGTTTATATCATTTTTTTAGAGCACCTTGGTGAAGACAGTCGCACTGGAGGTGGTGGCTCTTGTGTCACGCAACAAAGAGTGTGTAAGTGAGATAGCTGCCTGTGAGATACTTGGTAGTTTTCTGGTAGCTCTACGCGATCCAGATTTGCGTGCCAGCCAGGTAAAAGTGTTGGAAACTCTTTCGGGACTTATGAACGTACAGGAAATGATTAAGGAAGCGCAGAATAAAGGCGCCGTCATTTATCTCCTTGACATGTTCTGCAACTCGAGAAATCCACAAATTCGCGAGCTATGCGCCGAGATTATGTCCAAAATGACAGCCGATCGGTTAAGTGGACCAAAAGTAAAATATAACACCTTTGAGATTATAGTTTACTTGTACCAATGAAGTTATTCGATTTACCACGAGTTAGCTGCCTAAAATGCACCTTCTGGATAGTTGAATAAATAAATTAGTGCAAGTCACGCTAAGGTAATTATTTACTTAGTCTTCTTCTCTCCATTTTAGGTTCGCATTACGATTTGTAAATTCCTCCCGCCATTGTTTGTTGATGCGATGATTGAATCCCCACAAACATCCGTCCAACTCTTTGAGTCAATTCATGAACATCCCGAGCTGATATGGAATGATAATACTCGGAATAGGGTGTGTGACGCAGTTGCGGATATGTGCAAAGGGTGAGCAACTCTCCCAGCTGCAACGCAGATGATTATCAGTTTCTTTTTTAGATTCTACAAAACCCAAAAAGTCAATTCGAAAATTCTATGGAAGGACCCGGAAATCCTCAAGGACATTGTCACCAACGAGGTGGTCGTTGCTGGAGTCTACCTGCGTCTGTTTGTCAGTAATCCAGCGTGGACTTTACGCAAACCAAAGCAATTTTTGTCCGACTTGTTGGACTTTGTTGTCGATCAGATTAGTAAAAGCTCATCCGAGGTCAGTTGGCATTCTAAACGCATTCTTGCAGGTCTTAATTCTTTTTTTGCTTGCAGAAAGACGTGCTGGATTTGTCGACAACGGCTCTCGTTGAACTTCTTCGATCTCAGCCCAATTTGGCCGATGACATCCCTGTCCTTGGCCACATACCAAAGCTGTTTAACTTGCTTACCGTTCAACCAAAAAATACGTTATCAGTATTACATCAGTTGTCGTTATCTGAGGTGAGCGTGCGTTTTCACCTACCGATCGTACATTAATTTTTAATACCTTGCAGTTCTGTGTGAGCGCAGTTTCACAAACGGAATGCATTCTGCCACTGAAAAAATGCATGGAATACCACAGAGATTGCATTGAAAAGGCCTGCGAGACTCTAAGTCGTCTCTTCAAATATCAACACGTGAGTTGATCATAAGATTCTCCAATAAATCATCGAATGACCTATTTTTTTCTTTTTTAAGGATTCATTGATAAGTCAATCATTGGAAGTGAGCTTAATACCATTCCTACTAACCCTGTTGGAGAGCCGACTGGAGTTTATCGATAACCCTTCCACAGTGAAAGCGCAAATTGTCGCCGCCCTCAAGGGCATGACGCATAATTTAAACTACGGTGATCGTGTTACTCAGATTTTACTAAAACACCCTGTCTGGGCAGAGTTCAAGGATCAACGGCATGACCTCTTCATCACTGATACCAATGTCCGGGGCTATCTGACAGGTAAAAGTGCAACCTTCTTCAGTATTTTATCCCACAATTTCATCTCATTTCAGGTATAAATCCAACAGCTGGCTATCTAACGCAGGGACCAGCCCAAAATGTCGAAGTTCTAACATCACCACCACCAATCGATCGCGACGATCCGTCAGCACGGCCTTCTGAATAATATTCAAATCTTGTCCCATATACCACTGGAATAATTAGATATTTAGGCATTCGTATCTTTTAGTTTTCTATTTGTTTCTAGATATTTAAGGCTCTAATGATGAAGAAATGAACGCCACTTCCTCTGTCACATTTTGATGACAAAGAAAACACGATTTTTGCTACTCTTTACCGTTTTTTTGTTACAATTGTGAGCTCACACATTGATTACGTTAAAACAATTATATGTTTCTATATATATTATATATATAGTTTCGTTATCATCATTAGTATTGTTAACAAAAACAAAGTCACACACACTTTCATTTCGCTTTGTATATAAGATTAAGTAACTCGAGAAAAAGAAATCCCAGTTGAAGAGAAAATAAATGAAAATTGTATTGAAATGGATTTACTATTAATTTTTGTTTTCTATAGCACTGTATATGATAATAATCTACTTACATAAATCATTTTTATATTTGTATGCATATTGTATTTGAGCAAAAAAAAAAAAAAACAAGCAGTGATGAAATAAAACAAACAAATGAAGCATATTTGCAAAATATAAAGAAAGTATTATTTTAATGAATAGTAACCCCGCATTGATAATAAATCGGTAATTGTTTGCTCGACCCTTGATGCTTCGCAAGGAGACGACTCGATGCCATGTACACCAAACTCCTTCAAGTTAACTTTTGTGCAGTACATTTTTCAAAGTCACTTAACACAACATCCCAACTGTCGCATCTTGTACAGGACATAACTTAATCTGATTGGCTCGTTGATTTGGTTTATGCGTCGTCCAGTTTCTTCTTCTTTATTAAGCCAAAGTAGTTCCATTCCGACGGGCTCAGTGGCGCGATGGTTAGTGCGATGAACTGCCATGCAGAAGATCTAGGTTCGATTCCCAGCCACCTAAATGATTTCTCACTGGCCCTCCTCTCGTGATGATCTGACAAATCATCCGAGTAGTATCAATTGTCATGAAAAGCTTATCTCAGCTTAGCCGTTCGGATTCGGCTAAGCTGAATTAGCCATCGTGTTAAGAAGTACACACGCACACATGAATGGTTGTTAGAAAAAAGCTAGGCCCTGGGTACTACGAGCCTGTTGCGCCATAAATTTTTTTTTTTCTTAGTTCCATTCCTTGAATACTGGTCTCATATTATTTCAAGTCCAGCTCCGAAATATACACTTAACTTACTGGACTCTATCCGCTAATATACGACTCTTCCTTTACTTCAAAACTTCAAGCTTTGGCCCATGGCTGTAATTCGAATCATAAAATCGATTCAAAATAATTCGATTTTATCGATAGAATTTTTATTATTTTCAATAGACCGTTCATAAAATCGATTCAAACAAAAATAATTCGATTGTTCATAGAATCGATTAAAATGATTCGATTTTATGGACATAATTTTTATACATTAAAATTGACCGTTCATAAAGTCGATTCAAAAATAATTCCATTTTATCGACAAAATTTTTATCCATTTCAATTGGTTGTTCATAGAATCGATTAAAATGATTCGATTTTATGGACATAATTTTTATACATTAAAATTGACCGTTCATAGAATCGATTCAAAAATGATTCGATTTCATCGACAGAGTTTTTATTTTAAAATAGACCGTTCATAAAATCGATTCAAAAATAATTCGATTTTATCGAGAGAATTTTTGTTCATAGACCCGATTAAAAAATAATTCGATTTTATCGACAGAGTTTTTCTTATTCCAATAGACCGTTCATAAAATCGATTTAAAACTAAATCGATTTTTTTGAGAGAATTTTTATCCATTTCAATTGATTGTTAATAGAATCAATAAAAATGATTCGATTTTTTCGAGAGAATTTTTATACTTTAAAATTGACCGTTCATAGGATCGATTAAAAATGATTCGATTTTATAGACAGAGTTTTACTTTTTCCAAAAGACCGTTCATAAAATCGGTTCAAAAATAGTTCGATTTTATCGAGAGAATTTTCAAGAATGCATCTTTGTCCAGCAGAAACTTACGCAGCATAAAGCGGTCGTTTTTTTTAAGATAATGCCCCGAAAAAATTGGAGTGGGTAAAATAATCTATAGGAGAAATGCTCATAGTATTCTGAAAATATTTCCATCGAACTACATCGAATATCCTGCTAAAATACTTTCTCAAAATTCCTTACGGTTTAACAAAAAAAAAAACGTTTTTACGAAAAGTGGACACAACACACACATATTTTAACCAAACTTCACAAAAACCATTTATCGACCATTTCCAAAGAAGTGTGAAAGTTTGTTAAAAATCGGTAAATACGTTTAGGCGTGAATTGGCGACAAACATTTTAAAGCTCAATTGTTATATACAGATTTCGACATCAAATTATTTTATAAAACAATTATTTTCTACCTTTTTGCAGCGTTTGATTACCGGATGTTGTACCTGCAGCTATTTTTAGCTTTTTCGACAATCTGTATAGACTAAGGTGTTGTTGTATTTTTCACGCAAATAATTTTCTAAGCCTAAATATATTAGCAAAATAGACCTACCTTTCACATCTTAAGAGATTAATTTGAGTATGAGGAGGTTTTGCTGTGGATTAAATGTAAAATTCTTCTCAACGCCATACCATTAAGTATTGATAGTGAATAATGTTTTTTTTTTTGAATTGGTAAGAAAGAAACATTCGGAAGCACATTGATAAATAGTTGAGTTTTGTCCATAAAATGTATAAAACTTGCTGCCTTCAATGCATGATTTACCATTCGAGTAACGTCAATTATTCCGAAAGAAAATCTAAATATAAAGCGCTAAACAAGAAACAAAAAATTATTTTTTTTTATACCTTTATTAAGATGATCTAACACATGTGATTTCCTTTTACATACAAACATGGTTTTAAATGTTATATAATTTTTTTTTATATTTATACGATTTTGTTTTCTTTGGTTTTTTTGTTTAATTTTTGTTTGAAAAGTTTTAGTTCTTGTTTAATTTATTTTCTTTTATAAATAACATATAATTTCATTTTCATAAAAATTTGATATTTGGTAAATTTTTAGTTTTTTTTTATCAATTTTTTTGAATTATTATTTGCATAGATGGAATTTATGTTCATGTTTTGGTTTTGTATTATGTTTTTAAATTAATTTTCTTTGTTAAGTCCGCATTACCATTTTGAAAAAGAGAAAACAAGTTAGGAGAATGTATTACTTATTTTTATTTTATTTTCTTCTTCGTGTTTTGTGTACAAAAGTTTTGTTTTTTTTTAATTATTTACTTTATTTAAAATGTTAATTTATTTTTTTATTCATTCGTAAATTTAACAATTTATTTAAAAAAAATAGATTTGACAAAAATTGAAAATATTTGGTAGACTAGACGATTTTTTGTTTCGTTTTGTTTTTAAATTATAAAACAGCGTTTCACATAAGATTTTCTTTTCAATTCGAATAAATAAATAGAAGGGGTAAATAAGGAGATGTGATTTTATTTTTGTTTAGTGGTTGATAAAGTGGATAAAATAAATGTGGCATTTCATTGGAAAACTTATTCATCTCAATGAACACATGATTCTTTATTATATGTATACATTTTATTTTGTAATTATTTTTTGTTTTCAAGTACATAACTTAATGAGAAAAGAGCTACACCCAATATTTATTTTTTTGTTTTTCATTTAAATTAATAATGTGTACATATAATACAATTAGCGTTTTAATATATTATATTCAAGTTTTCATTTTAATTTTTTTTTTGCAAAAGGCATAAACTAAGCTATGCGCACAACATTTTTTTACAATTTTGTTTGTATTTATTTTCAATCCTTACATGTCCATCGTTTATTTTATATTATTGATTCGCAACGAAATAAATGAAAGAAACAATTCAAACGAAAGAAAGGAATATACTTTTCGTCTACCTATGTATATATATATATAATATTTATATATAATTTTTGTTTTTAAATTTAAATAGTTGTATGGTATTTTGTTGTTTTGTTTTAATTTGCTGCAGTAATTATATTTTTTTTTGTTTTCATTTTTTTTAATAAATATTTATAATCAATATATTTACGCACTATTTTTTTTTAATGTTTGTTTATTGAAGTTTCGCTTGACGTTTAGTTTTAGTTTTACAGTTTTATATTAGAATGGTTCTGGTAGTTTTATTTTATATTTTTAAAAGTTCACAAAGTGTGTGGGGAAAATTATTCTTAGAAAAATATTAGGTTGGCATTTTATAAATATTTTGTTTGTCGTTTTGGTTTTTATTTCTAAAAAGTACATTTTGTGTGTGTTAGTGTTTTTATTATTTTATTTTAAAGTTTAGTGAGATAATATGAATGACTTAATTTTTATATGAGCAAAAGAGAGATAGAGAGTGTTGTTGGCATTTTTGTTGTCGTTTATTTTTTTGTTGGTGTGTGTCAGTTACATGATTAAAATTATAGTTTTAAGAAAAACTAGTTAATAATTATTTATTTTTGTGAAAGGTGAAGAGAAGGGAATTTAGAAATACCTAAATTGATCAAAAATAGATTTCTTGTCCATGTGGAAGGATTAATGTTTTCGGAATATTATGTTTGAAGTGTTGAACTGAGAAAGGATTTCAGAGGGAGTAGACTTGTGTCAAAGTATTCGATTCTTTTATTAATGCTCGACAGAGTTATCATACCTTTAGTTGGCGCTCAAAAGTAGAAAGCAAACGCTTGAGGTCATATTTAAAAAAAATAATCGCAATGGACTCAACAGGGGTATAAAATTGAAATGATGCAGACTTTTGGAAGTAAAATAACGAACTTGACATCTTTTCGAAAACATTAAAATGGCATTCTTAAATGGAGCCCAGTAAGGTGACCAACAGCAAATTAAAAAAAATATGAGATCACCCACAAATTAATCGAGCTTCAAAAATGTTAAATAGCGACACTTCTTTTCGGTGTCATTTTGCTTTGGGGGTATATTGACGATGCAATCTAGCTAAATAGGTAACCTATTACATATAACATTTAAGTATTAAATTCCCCTCCACAACCATAAGATATTATTTTTCCTAATTTGTTGGATATTTATAGTGTTAATAAGTAAATTATATATATTTTAACATACATACTTTTATTAATTATTTGCACATAATTATAAATGTGGTATTTGTTATGTGCCCAAAAACAAAAAAAAATCTTATGTGCATAAAATAGTTTTGAGCGTTTCTGTTCACTCCAGGTAGACATTTTCAAAATATTTAAAAAAAAAACAGTAAATATATAATTTTTTTAAACAAAATTTAAGAAAGGGTGGTGATTTTTGTTGTAATTTTATTTCATTTGTACTCTCCAGATCAGCTGCCTAGAAGTTATTTTATTTTGGGGAAACCAGAAACTGTTGGAAAGTTTTTTTTTAAATTTTTTTTATCTTCTATAAGGTAAATGCGTTTTTGGTTTTTATGAAGTGGTGTATACTAGTGGTTAATAAATTTAGTTTATGTATTTTGTAAAGTAAGTGTAGATGGTTTATGTCGTTTAAAATTTGAATAAGGAGCCCTATTTTCGTTCTGATGTTTGCTGTGTGTTTTTTTTTGCATTTAGCATTACTTCATATTGGAAATAAATGCTAATCGTATGCTATACGAGATTACGATATATAAAGTCTGCTAGAATTTTTATAAACAGTTCGCAACTTTTCAATGAAGCAAACCACTCTGATTGTAGTTTATGTCAAAAAGACAGAATTCTACTACAGACATCCGATAAAGTACATCAGCAAAAAGGTTGGGAAAGAAGTAAAGCAAACTGTTGCGAATTTCAAGAATAAAAAAGGAATAAAATCGTAATCCCGCTGCTATCTTAGATTCTTTCGAAAAGATGAATCAATATTGCTAAATAAGGCTGTTAATAGAAATATATTGGTGTTAAAAATATTTTTCTAAAATAAATTTAATCGACAAGGGCATCTTGAGTACATTTCAGCCTAAGGGTTGTATTTAACACACCACACACTGCTTGATTTAAGTTTTTATGATAAATTTACACAGGTGAAGCAAAACCCTGCGTTAGGCACAAAGTTGTTTGACCGAATTTAAAAACGGATTGATTGAAAGCCAACGCAAAATAGCTATCTTTTTCAAATATATTTACTAATGCTGTAATTACCCTGACCGCTTCGATGTCTTCCTGGTTCGCTACAAGTTACTAGTAGCCTTACACCACGAATA
This sequence comes from Rhingia rostrata, assembly GCA_949824845.1. Classification (NCBI taxonomy): domain Eukaryota; kingdom Metazoa; phylum Arthropoda; class Insecta; order Diptera; family Syrphidae; genus Rhingia; species Rhingia rostrata. Next base: position 57,902,459 of record OX463758.1, on the reverse strand, counting down.
TGGTACAAACGAATGAAAATATCTAAATCATTCAGACAGATGGCAAAATTATGCAAACTCTTTCGAAAACGCAGAAAATCTGTTTCGACGTTGGTGGAAATTTTTAATGGACAATTTATTTAGAAACCAAGAGTTGAAATTATTTTATTGTTGACGAATTTTGTATAGGTAGCTGTGATGACGAACTAAATCTGTGGTATCGGCCAGGGCTTAGTAAATGCAAATAAGAAGCTTTAAAAAACAGTTTTCAATGAACATGGATTTGAATTGTCTTGTTTATCAACATTCAACAAAAAAGAATGTGACTAAATTTAAATCGAAATAAGTCTATTTGTGGGATACGAAACCACAAACACCGCCTCTGACTATACTGCTAACCCAGTTCTACATCGAATTGTATCCGCTGGACATCAATTTCAAATCAATTTCAAATTAACATATTGAACTACTGTCATATTTGAGAAATCCCTTCGTCATACAAATCTATACTCTGTACATGATGTACTCATCTAACCGTATTTTTAACTTGATCTCATTATTTAAAAAAAAAACTTAATGACTTTCTTTACACATTTCAAATACATTCATTATTTAAGTTAATAGGAAAAAATATATTTATTGTATCAATAACCATATACAGGATTGTATGTTGAATTTTATTCCTTTTGCTGGTATATTTTGTTTTAGGGGGTAGAGTTTGTGTTCATGTTGTATAAGTATAGTCTGTGTTTTGTGTAATTAAGAAAGTAGATTGGCACAATATAGTCCCGCCGTTTTTTACTAAACTAGTGCCATTTATATTTTTGATTTTTTTTTTAGTTATTTTTGTATTACATATATTTGAACTGACCACACAGTGCAGCAAAAATAAATTACCACAAATGAGAACAACGCAAGGTAAAGAAGAGACTAAGGTAATAGTTACAAGTTGTATATGTACATATTTATGCGATACTTTGTTGGTGGTAGAGAGATTGATTTAGTTTCTGTTTAATTATTAATGCTGACTAAAAAATGCAAAAAATATAACATACAAAATTAAACGCGCTTTTCTATATTGACAATAGTAATATAAAAAAAAATATTTGAAATCCTTTTAAACCATTAGGAATGTTTTAAATGCAAAGTTTCATTTTAACATAAAATTATTTTATATTTAAGAAAACATATTTTGAGATTTTATTTCTTTACTTGTTGATTTATTAAACTGGTCTCGCACACTCTTATATAATAAACTGATCTATTGCAAAAATATGAAAAGCTATAACAAGTATAATTGAGGAAAAAGTTATTTCTTAAAAAAAAAATATATAAACAAAAAACAATTTATTGTATTTGCAGGACTTTTCTAGCTTTATTGGGGGATATTGTGTGTCGGCTTCGCCGGATAAACTTTTTAATTGCAAGGACATTGTTTTGAGAGCCTATGTAAATTGTTATGAGGCTTTCATAAGTATTGACATTTTCTAAGAGACAAGAGACATATTTTGTCCCCTCCTCTACCACAGAAAAAAATCTGCGTTGGGCGCAAGTTAATTTTATTTAACAAAAAATTAAGAAGAAACATTTTTTTTAAATCGCAGAAATCGAAAAACTCCAACGATGGGCGCCAATGAAGTGAATCCTTTTTAAAACCAATAGAAATGATACAAAATGACAAAGCAGGTGTCACTCTAAGAAATTCTAGGCTTTTATCGCCAATATTTACCAATTCTTTTTCATAAATCTATGAATTTTTCTATTCAACTATTTTTAAGGATACGGATAATCTGTCTTAATTTGTCATAATTCGAATTTTTATCACGCGATATTTTAGTTTGAACATAGAATATAAAATTGTATTCGCATACCTATAATCTAAGAGATTATCGAAATCAATTTTTTCTACTCTTTCAAATAAAATGAAACTCGTTTACTATTGAAGTACTTAACTTTTAAATTCCAACCGTTTGTTAAAATAATCCGCTTTATCCTAAACAATGGCAACAAGAAAGTGTTTTTGAAGCAGATAGTATTGCAGAACAAGCTTCAAACACGGTCAGTTTCACACCTTTTTTGAAGACCCGGAAATATTCAAATGGTACGACGGTGACCCTTATCAAAGATTGACAGATCACTTGGAAATGTAAATAATCGTTAAGCATTACTTTACTATGAAACTTGAGATGTGGTAACTTACCAAAGTCAGATGAATGATACCATATCCTGATCAGGGAACAGATCAGACAAAAAGTGATCTGAAAAATTCTTTCTTACGGCTGTTCCATGAGCCGACTGAGTCTCTTATTGAAGGTCAACAAATCATTTGCATAATGTAAATATTCATTGAGCATCACTTTGAAATTTGAGAGGTAGCAGCTTAACAAAATCAGATGTATGTTAGCATATACAGCAGTGGCATTGAACCAGCTACTTCCGATCGCTTATATTAATTTGACATGTTCTGCCTCTCGCTATCTTAATCTACAAAAATATTAGGACGGGGCCTAAAGTCACATAAGCAAAGGTTTTGTGAAATTCTGGACTATTTTCGCGCGTTGTTAAGAAAGATCATCGGCGAGACAATTGTATAATAAAGGGTCTCCAATGTTTTTACAAGTTTCTATTACGAACACGAATTATGTTCCAATAAATGCGATAATATATTGAACAACTTTAATTAGATCTTGTTACATGGTTTATGATAAACAAATATCTTTTATTGACCAATTGCCACGGTCAAAGCTAAAGACTTTTCTCATTTCATAAAACAAACACCTATCCTCCGACACACAACTACCCACCATTAACTAAAACAATCACAATTTTCGTTTTACTACATTTCTTCATTAAATTATTATCATTATCACCTTTGGATTTTATTCTCGTTATTTTCATAGTTGTTAAAAGAAATAATATTTAAATAATAATACAACTTAAAAACTAAATAAAAATAAAAAAATATATATATATTTTATATAAAAAAATTATGTAAATTTAAATTAAATTACAAAAAAATCTATTCGAAGAAGAGACAAAATTAAAATAAATACGTATGTGTGATGTGCGTTATCGTTTCCATTTTTCTCAAAGAAAAGTTGTCATGTTTTTTTTTTATTAAATAGTTTAAACAAAATTTGTGCGCGTTTTTTGTTTATTTTGTTTTAAACATAAAAAAATAGCAGAAAAATAAAGAATCCTATTCAGAGAAAAAATTGTCACGTTTATAATATGGCAAGTTGCGTGTTTTATGTTTTTTTTTGTTTTTTAAATAGCAACGTGATTTAAATTTATAAGATATATATATGCGTATTTTTTTTTTAAATAAGTTAGTAAAATATTTGTCAATAAAATTATAATACAAAGAGAATAGAAGTCGACATTATTAATTTGATTTTTTTGTTTTGCTTTGATGAATTTTGTTTTTGTTTGTTGGGTGGTGTGTGTGTTTTTTTCTGTATGGCGTAATATTTATGTTTTAAAAAGTTGTTTTATCCTTTTTTTGTTCGTTTTGTTTGTTTTGTTTTAATTAAATAATAATATTACTAATTAAATATTATATTAATCCTTAGAGTTATGTTGTTGTTTTTTTTTTAAATTAGAAAATTTTCTCATGTTTTTTTGTTATTTTTTTGTTGTTTTTGTAAAATTTTGCATAATTATATTATCATAATAATAGATAATAACAACAACAATAAGTATTATTGTTACTATATGAATTATTATAAATTATAAATATTACTTGTTGTTCATGTTGTGGGGTTTGTGCCAATGTCTAGTAGAGACCACATCCTCGCAGGTTATTTGCAATAATTACATCGGTGACTGCATCGAATACAAATTGAATATTGTTTGTATCTGTGGCGCACGTCATGTGGCAGTAAATTTCTTTTGAGGTTGATTTGTTTTTCGCTTCGAATTGAGCTTGAATGTATGCGGCTGCTTCACCGTACTCTTGTCCGCCTTGAATAAGATTGATAATAGAACAGTGAAATATGTTAAATACATTTGCAAATAGAATGGGATAGGGATGTATAACCTGTGTACTCTGGGAAACAGATTGTCAATGGGCTCTTTCGGATCTTTTCTTCGAATAAATCCTTTTTGTTTAAGAATAAAATTATCGAGGTATCGGTAAACCATTTGTTGTTACAGATGGAATCGAATAGTTTAAGTGACTCTTGCATTCGGTTCTGAAAAAAGAAAATTTAAATAAAATTTATTGCTATTGAAACATTAAACTTTAAATTTGAATTGTTTGTCAAAGTAATCCTCCTTTTCTCAAACAATCGAGGACATGAAAGTGTCCTCGAAATAGTTTAAAAGACATTCCATTGTGATTGAAACTCATATTTACTTAAAGGGTGATCCATTTCGAGCTTCCCTACTTTTTTAAAGAAAAAAACACAGAAAATTCAAATTTAATGGAGAATGTTTATTATCATTTGAAAGAACATTCTTTGGCATTTATTTTTTGAAGATTATGTCTATCAAATGTTGGCCGTTGCTACGTCGCAGATGGTCCATCCGTTGAGTCCAATTTTCGATCACTCGTTCGAGCATTTCGACTGGTAACTGGCGAATGACACGCGTGATGTTTTCCTTGTCGGCATAAGCTTTTGACTTTACATATCCCCACAGGAAAAAGTCTAACGGTGTGATATCACACGATCTTGGTGGCCAATCGACCGGCCCAAAACGTGAAATGATGTGCTCACCGAAATGTTCTCTCAATAAGTCCATTGATTGATGCGATGTGTGGGAAGTGGCGCCGTCTTGCTGAAACCAAATGTCGCCGAGATCACGAGCTTCAATTTCAGGCATCAAATAGTCGGTTATCATGGCACGATAACGGTCGCCATTGACGGTTACGTTCGCACCGGCATAATTGTTAAAGAAATTTGGACCGATGATTCCACCGGCCCACAAACCACACCAAACCGTTGTTTTTTCTTCGTCCCAAATGCGGCAAGTTTGTTTGTTTACATACCCATTGAGCCAGAAATGGGTCTCATCGCTAAACAAAATTTGCCTCGAAAACGTCGGATCTTCTTGGAACTTTTCAAGAGCCCATAGAGCGAAGTGATGTCGCTGGGGAAGGTCGAGCGGCTTCAGTTGTTGCACAAGCTGTATTTTGTACGCTTTCAATTTAAGATCTTGACGTAAAATGCCCCAAGTCGTTCCATACGTCAGTCCGAGTTGCTGCGAACGGCGCCGAATCGACTCTCTACGGTCTTCGTGTACACTCCCAGCTACGGCCGCTATATTTTCTTTTTACGGTCGAATATTATCCAATAATGAATGCTGGCCGCTGGGTCTCAAAATGGGTGATGGTGTTGCGAATAGTACGCTCAGTAGGCCGATTATGTTGACCATAAGTTGAGCGAAGTGCACGAAACACATTCCTCACAGAACGTGAATTTTCATAATAAAGTTGAACAATTTGTAAAAGTTGTTCACGCGTAAGTCTTTCCATTATGAAATGCCAAACAATACTAAACAAAAATAACATGACAGCATGACATGACTCACACGTGATCTGTCAAAAAAGGCTATTGAAAAAAGTATCTCTACTTGGATCACCCGCTACAATAAAATGTTGTACAACTTATTTGAAAAATCCAGCATTGGTTGCCAATTTATATTCTTTAGCTTTAAATTAAAGCAAAGGCAGACATTTTCAAATGTCAGCAACACCATTTAGCCGTAGATGCTTTCGAGAAAAAAGCTTTTATATGAAATATTTAATGAATTAGTAAATTTTAAATAAAATGAATTATCTGTTTGTAAAAAACAGGCAAGATCTTTATTTTGCTTTTTTTTTATTATGAGGTTACATCTAAATTACTAATCCACAACCAAGACTTAAATCAAGCATTATATCTTCGATAGCGTATTGTATGTAATTTAATTGGAAGTGCGCTCTCATCAGCTTGCCACAAATGTGATTGAGACTTTTGTGTACATTACCATCCACACAAAAGTTTCAATCGCAAAATATGCCAATCTTTACGGCTTTTCAGGTTTTGCATGAAGCCTCTGATAACAATGGCTCCAAAATAGAGTCGAGAGTGGGGTTTACGAGTCCCTAGACAGTCTCGGTAAAGTAGGGTTGTTTACTTTACCGAGATTGTCTAGGCTGCTCTTAAAGTTGCAGTGCAATAATCCCCGTGGAATTAAGCCTGGCGGCTGTTAATCGCATTTGCTTGTGGGGCTTATTTAATCGCTTATTACCTTTGTAAGTCATTCAAAGTTTGCCTACATCCAATCTCGCACGCAACCCAAATCCTACAGGCATGCTGCCCCCTGTCTTGGTTGGGTTATTGCACTGCACCGCTCTTACATATTCGGAAAACAGGTCATCAAGGAATTTTAATGTTCCATAAAAGTTAGAACCCATGATATGGTGACGGATATGTCGAAGGTCCAACGACAAAAAGTGGTTGTAGTTTCTGGAGCTTTCGCGTCCTAAAAGTATCTAGGTTGGATGTTTTTTTATGGACTTACTACCAATTTTGGCTACTACCACTTATTGAGTGACTAAGAGCGTCGAAAATGAATGATTTTACTGATGACGGATGAGCTAAAGGAATCGCTTGTATTTGCGCTCATGCTCTAACGGAGTAAAAAGATCATTTTTAACTTCAAAGTAGGTAGACCTCTCTACCTATAGCCGTATTATCCTACAAAACAAAACAACAAGTCTGATAGCAGATAAATGACTTCGCGGCAGAACGAGCTACGAATATAGCTGGCACACGACTTCGTTAACACATACGACAACATTTAGAGAGATGTCTAGTTTTGGTATAGCTCTCAAGCTCGTCCGTCAGTCAGTGCAAGACGATTATGGAGAATTATCTCATAATGCGGATTTGCTCAATCCTGTGATGGTTTAGATTCAACAAATCTGCTCAGCTACGATATCGACATCATTAGTAGCTCCCAGCGTGCTGTGTTAAAGGCGTTTACGGTAATTGATCAAAAAGCGAAACAAGCCGTATTTGTGTATGGGGACAAAACTTGTCAACGTACAACCTTATACAAAACGTCGCTCTTGAAACAAAAACCTTGAAGAAGTCCAGAAGTTAAGCTACCTTGGAGTCAACATCAACCCCATGAATGTCAGTGTCGCATCGCGACGTGTAAATTCCAATTAGAAAGCGTTGCTACCTTGGGAGACAAGTGTGGTAAATAGTCTTAACTGGTACGTACAAATGCTTAATTTACATAGATCTAACCTTTTTAGCATTACTTTACCAATTTGCTTAGTGCTTCACTAAATATTTGGTCATATATGTGAGAAAGAAGAATGAACAATCGCAATCTTTTCGAACTCAAGATCGAAAGGTAAGAACACATCGATTACATTGGTTCTGCCATACTTAGCGAACGAAGTGTAATGCTCTAGCTAATAGGACTTGAAACCTAGTCCCATTTCGATATTGCAAGGAAGATCCAACCCAAATCAGGAGCAAGCGATCGCGGATGTAAAGGGGCTTAAACCGATTTACTGAAGTCAGATTGTTCTGCAGAGTATAAAAGCCTGCCTGCAGTATTTCGCTCTGGTAAGTGTCGTGTTTTGACGGGCTCAGTGGCGCGATGGTAAGTGCGTTGAACTGCCGCGCAGACGGTCTGGGTTCGATTCCCAGCCGTAGCAACACCTAAAATTATTTTTCACTTTCCCTCCTCTCGTGATGATCTGGCATGTCATCCGAGTAGTATCAATTGTCAAGAAAACCGTATCTCAAATTCGCCGTTCGGAGTCGGCATAAAACAGGAGGTCCCGCCATCGTGCAAGAAGTACACACGCACACATAAATGGTTGTGAGAAAACTCGGCCGTGGGTACTAACGAGCCTGTTGCGGCAAAAACTTGTTTTTTTTTTATTTGTATTTGTAAGTGCCGTGTTTGAGGCCACCATTGTCATTGTCGACGGCAGTGTATTTTTTGTCACTCAAGTGAGCGCACCTGCTTACAATTTTCGCTCACCAATCGATGGGGGACACAATAATAAGGCGTTATCCAAATATTATTATAAACTCGTCATGACGTAATTACTTACCGTAGTTTCGTCTTCGTGTAAAACTTGATCGTATTCCGACATAGCTACACAGAAAATGATCGCGGTAACATCTTCGAAGCAATGAATCCATTTCTTTCGCTCGGAACGTTGCCCACCGACATCAAATAATCTTCAAAAAAAAAAACAATATTATTGAAAAATGCTATTCAAGTCACAAGCCTAATATGTTCACTCTCGGTTAAACTTAACCAATGGTTAATAATTCCAATAGATCCGGAATAACCAATGACTCAACTAAACCGAAGGTAAACAATCCCGGGATTAAAGTGCCAAATCCATTAACTTACTTGAAATTAAGGTTTTTGAAGGAGAAGTGCACTTCTACAATACCAGTAGTTTTGACACGAGTGCGCAATATATCCTGTTCGGTTGGTTGGTAGTCCTTTGCACCTAACCGATCCAAGTCGTCAAGGAAACTGTAATTAGAAAAATTATCCAAATCCATTAGTATATCAATTAGTGTACGACCAATGGGATTTAATGAAGGAGGGAAATTATTTAATTGCAATTAAACTCTGGTCGGGACAGGAGGGAATGATGAATGATTTTTCTTATTCATTTAACGTCGCCCCTGTGGGGGTGGACACGATAACGAAAATAACACGAAATTTAACCCTATTCAGCTTGAGTATTTGAAAATGTCAGAACCCATAAACAGAGTTCAATAATATTTCGAAAATGACTCCTGTCAAAACGTCTTGTAGCAGATAAGATCCTAATTGGATTCAAACAATGTCGGCACGAGTATGTGAAAGGTACTCCTTTCTTGTGACTGCCGCAGTTCAATTTTTTTATTGGTAAATCCCTTGTCTACGAGTTGCCATTTTATTGAATCAGAAACCCCTTCTTACCATCTCTACCGCCACATACTCGTCATGCCTTCCGGTATGAACAATTCAGATTTTTAAAGAAAATTGATTTTGATTTTCGATGAAAAAAAAATGGGACACAGGACATGGATCGCTATGCCACTATGCTTTTCGAATTTATTTTTAGAATAACCTATATCCTTGCTAAATATTCCATTTTATCTGCACAGAGGGAATACAAATTGAAGTGCATTTTCAATTGAAAAGCGGGTTTAATTGACTTTTTCTCTCACTCTGTTGTCGTCGTATGGTATCCACTGTCAAACCATGCAGTGAAGACCATGCTGGGAGATGTTTTCATTCGAGTTCGATTCGAGGTTCCATACGAAGCCAATGTAATGGTCATTCAATCACATTGAACTGGGAGTATTGTGAGAGGGAAATTTCCAATGAATATCTAACCTAAAACATAAATAACAGGATAACATGAGTTTGTGAGCGCTTGAGTGATTTAATCAAAAATCCTAGTACGTCCTTAGCAGTGCTACTGGTGGGTATTGTATGTTTTAAATTGTGAAACCAATATATTTCTTTGAAGTATTTGTTTTTGTGTCGGAGTGAATCAAGAACCATGGATCCTAGACGGGGATGATACCAGCAAGGGCTTTGAAGGGAATATCTGAAATTCATTTTCTAATTTGAAATTAATTAATTATACGTCGCGGAGCATTTTGAATGACTCTTTGAAGTTTAAAAGTCAAGAGTTAATTTCTTTTTCTTTTTTTTCACAAAGTAAGATGTATTTTATCATGGAATAAATAGCCATATTAAATGTCCTTGGCGGTTAAAAAGACTTGAATGCATAAAGGTACAAAGCTATCCCGTCTTTTAAGGTACGCCATTTTACAACTTCAAAGCAATTAATGTCAGGCAAGTCTCCAAAGACGTAATTTAATTAAAAGTTAAGACAAAATTGGTGTCAAAAGCCCTATCACATCTTTACCAAGCATAACACGACACAAGTGTGTACTGGAAATTAATATTCTGAATAGATGGCTTTACATTAAGGGCGTTAGTAATTCTCTGTAAGTTGTCACCTTGGGTATCTTTGGTCAAAAACGTTGCCTCCTCGATGTCAGCAAAAAGTGAAGCAATTGTTAAACAGTGTAATCAGCTTGTCAAATGCGCTTATTCGCATAGACCTGCAACTTCAGAAAATCCCACAAGAAAAAGTCTTGCGGGTTGAAATCGTACGATCACGGTAGCCAGTTCACATCACCACCACGTGAGATAACCATGACCTCGAATCGCTCTTGCAGAATTTCCAACAATGCGTGAGCTGTAAGGCACGTAGCGCCGTCCTGTTGAAAATACATTTCGTTGGTGTCTCTATCAACAAATTCAAGCCGAAAGAAAATGGCCAGCCCAACATTCACACCAAACTGTGTTATTTTTTTCATCCCGAATTCGATTAGGATCAGTTTTCAACTACTCCAAAGTCCTTTCAGGGAACACACGAATTTGTCTATGGTCGTTTATCTTCAACTCCTGGTTCACTTGAATTTTCTACCGGTGCAGGATCAAATCACGATGCGAAATTTTCCAAGTTGTGGTCTGCGAAAGGCCAAGTTCTTGTGAGCCTTGGATTCTACTGCACACTTTAATTAACAGCGGCGATTTTTTCGGCAGATCTTGTGTAACGTCGACGTAGAGGTGTTGTTTATCGTTTACTGAACCACTTGCAAACAAAAACAATCGACTTGTTAGGACCTGAGGAATAGCTATTTTCTTATAGCCAATTATTTTGGCATGTGTACTCCATGCAGGACCTACAATTATATTCACAGTCCACACGGATAGGTTAAGATAACTTTTCAAGGGAGTGATTTACCAGATCATAGAACCATTTCCACTGCTCATTTAAAAAATCGGACACACGTGTAAAAGTATAAAACATTTACGCAGGCAATTGTATTACATTTGGAAAAATGTAAACCAATACGTTAGTTTTAACCCATGTGTGTTTTGGATATTCCTATTTCCTGTCCTTTCTTTACAGTTTATTTAAAACGTTATATTACTCGTCTATTCTTAAGGGACATGTTGAAGTTGACAAAGATACCCTTTCCCTAATAATAACATGGAAGCCCACCTTATGTCTGCTGTTACAGTTTTACCCCGAAGCTGCCAACTTACAGACGACCCCATACAGCAACATTTCTTATGATGTCCAGCTTTATCGAATCAAATAAGAGTTGTCCCTCTTACCATAAGAACTAATTTTCATAATAAATTTGAATATGTACCAACAAAATCTGTTAACCCATTAGGTCTCAGCGATCTCGTTTGAGATCAATGTAATAAAATTTTTTTCTATTTTTTTTTTTTCTATATTTGTTTAGCATATATGTACTCTAATAAAAAAGAGCCATTGTAGTAGGCTATGGTTTTCACTTCGTTGGTAAAGATCATTTGAATTCGGAGTAATCAGTGCGTCGTAAATCGATTTTCGTATAGTTTTTATTATAAAGTGAATTTAAGATAAAAGGTAATTTTTTTTGGCATATTTTACTCTTCAAAAATCTTATCAATGATGTTGTGAAAGTTACGAGTCGATATGTTTACCATTGGCGTAAATATCTATATGTAAACATTACTGATCTCGATCGACACCGCTGGGACTTTTCGTTATCTCATTGTTTACATCTTCTTCGTTACTTTTCCAAGGTCAACATACAACATGTCTCATCGTGCATTTAAAAACATGGAAGAAGTTGTAGAATACTTGCAGTCGGAGAAAATAGAGGCTGGTTCATTGGCATTGCCGCCCGATGTAGACGAGCTTACAGATGAAGAAAATATTGAAGAGGATAACTTGGAAGTTCCAATTGTTGTGGATATTCCAGGAGGTATATGTACCAGATGATGAAGTTGGTAAAACGTTTCAATCAGGCCCAAGCAGTGCGAAGAAATTGAAGTCAACTCTAGTAAATTGGTCTTCGAGTGACCCTACTTATTGCTTTCCGAATAGAACTGATACAATCACTTGTGAAAGTGTAAAAACAGTTTTACGTGGCAAAAGTGTTGTAGAAGTTTTTGAAGAGTTTTTTGACAATTCTGTTTTGGAACTTATCGTAAATGAAACTCTACGTTATGCTCATCAGACAAAAAACAACATATCATTTACTATCACTAAGGATAATATAAAAGTGTTTATTGGAATTCTGTTATTTTCGGGATATCATACTTTGCCAAGTCAAAAAGACTATTGGTCCGAAGATGACGATCTAGGAGTGCAAATTGTAAAAGACGCTATGAGCAAAAAACAGTTTTTATCGATAAAAAGTGCTCTTCATTTTCAAAACAATGACAGGAGTTTCAAAATAAGACCCTTGATGGATTTGATGTGTAAGAACTTTCAAAAGTGGAGCGTTTTTCACCAGGACTTGTCAATTGATGAAATGATAGTTAGGTATTATGGCCACTACCCAATCAAACAATTTATGCGTGCAAAACCAACAAGGTTTGGATACAAACTTTGGGCCATGTGTGGTCAAGATGGTTATTGCTACAATTTTTCACTTTACTGCGGAAAGTCATCTTGTGGGAAACTAGACACACCTCTTGGATCAAGGCTAGTTTTGGAAATGCTGTAGTGCGTTGAAGATCCCTCTAAGCACCGAGTGTTTTTTGACAATTTTTTTACTGGGTACGAACTACTTATTGTTTTGAAAAACAAAGGTTTTCGAGCAACAGGAACCATAAGAGAGGTGCGAACTAAAAAGTGCCCATTGATAAATGACAAAGATAGGTATGCAAAAATAGGAAAGGGGGTACTACGACACCAAGTTTGACAACGAAAACAAAATTTTGATAGTAAAATGGAAGGATAACAAGTGTTTCTCTGTAGCTACGAACTTTGACACTGTTCTTCCCTTGTCACAAGTGAAGCGATGATGTCCAGATAGTAAAGAGAAAATCAATGTCTATTCGTGGCAAAAAATGGTACTGGAGCCTTTTTACAAGAGTGGTTGATATGGCTGTGGTGAACACGTTTACTTTATATAAAAGGATAAACGAGGACAACACGATTTCTATAAAATCTGTAAGGAGAGAAATAGCCAGGACTTATCTAAAGTTGGGAAATGATATAAGAGTCGCTCGTGGTCGCCCAACATCAACACCATCATCTTCGCGTTCTAAGGTCTTACCAGGAATAAGATATGATGGCAAGAACCATATTTTAGACAAAAGATCTAACCAGCGGCATTGCCAATTAGACGGATGCACAGGAAGGCCTAGAACATTTTGCGCAAAATGTGATGTAACATTATGTATTTCTTGTTTTAAAACTTTTCATAATATGTAAAATAAAACAAATTATTTTTAGACGTTTTTTTTATATTATAGTCCCAGCGATATCAAAAGAGATCAGCTCATAAAACATAGACCCCTTACCAAAAAATTATAATTTTTACAAAAAACAGTAATTTACTTATTTCTAAGCCAGGGTTATAAATATGGAAGGTTTGTATTAAAAAATAAATAAATCGGGACTTAATGGGTTAATGTATTATTTTATGGTAAACATTTGCCATCAACATCGGCCATGATAAATTCAGTAAATATCATTACGGTCATTAGCAACAACCTATACCCTCACCATAAACCTACTCACTCTTTATATGTACATTACCATTTTAGATTCTACCACCGCGCCACCTAGTGACCGATGAAGAAAACAAAATCGAACAGGCAAAAAAACACATCTAGGTCAATTCATGCAACAGAATCTAGGTCTCTACTGAATTATTGATTCCAAAATTCACCACACAAATACAAATAATCAACATTAACACTTTCATTTTGTTATCATTATTAATTAGGAAACGTTTGCTACAATTTCCTATTATTTAAGATCTACATCCGCACTAGTAGACGAAAATCCATCCAGCGAAGCTATATCACACGAATTAGCACTTTCATTGAATTGATGTAATGGCGCGTGAATCGAGAATTATCGTTAACGATATATTGATGACTTGGTTTTTTTCTGACCGTAACAGTAACATGCGCTGATTGCCATTTTGTAATTCGTCTGCCATTAAACACATCTGTGTAGGCATATACCATATATTTCAATTAAGTATTTTGTACACTCTAACAGACAGATAGATTTGTTTTGTATATATGTTCACTAAAATAAAGACTATTAGGTGTACGGAAGGAGTGGATTGAGAAGAATTTATTTTGAAATTGACATCAAAGTGGCAGTTGTTGTTGAGAGTGTCTGCTTCAGATATTCATGTTTTGACTAGACAATATGTCAAATTCATTGCTAAATTCCATTGGAATTATTTAAGGTAAAAATAAATTTAAGGATACATTTTGGTTGTTATACCAATATGTATATGCATGGGAACATGTGTAATGGTAATGAGTTTGGATGCACCTGTATACATAAATACAAGGTGGCGCAAAAAAAAAAAAAAAAAAAAAAAAAAAAAAAAAAAAAAAAAAAAAAAAAAAAAAAAAAAAAAAAAAAACGCTTGCTGTGGCTGTTCTAGTTTTTAAGTTATTTTAGGTAGTTTTAATGAATTTTTAGGTAGTTTAAGTTAGTCGATAAGTAGTTTTAATTAGCATGTAAGTTTCAATAAAATAAAAAAAAGACAAGGAACCAAGTTTTTCAAAGTTTTCTTGGTAAAAAAAATTTTTTTACTTTTATATTTATATCTTAGATAATAGGCCGAAAGGCATTACAATTAAGTTATCGAGTAATTTAGGGCGCCCGCATAGAGCAAGTAAGTTAGTTAAGTAGTTGATAAGTAGGCTAGTTTTTTCATGAATTTTTGTCTAGCATTTAAGTTAGTTTTAAGAAAAATAAAATAAAAATGAATTTAAAAAAAAAAAAAAAAAAAAAAAAAAAAATACAAGGTGGCGCAAAAATAACCTTCCGATGTTTTTTGGCTGTAATTCTTCTTGTGGATTATTTTTATTTGGTTTTTTAATTTTTTTTACATCAAGTCGAGAATATGATGTCATGTAAATGGCCGCCGCCACAGTTGATTGCCATTTGAGCCCTTTTTATGGCATTTTCCATCACTTTGGCCAAAACTTCCGGCGATAGGTCCTCACATTCTTGACGGATATTGTCTTTAAGAGCTGCAAGATTCTGAGGCTTGTTGACATAAACCCGCGACTTCAAAAAGCCCAACAAAAAGAAGTCTGGAGCGGTCAAATCAGGCGATCTTGCTGGCCAGTGCAAATCGCCAAAACGGGAGATTAGGCGCCCGGGAAATGCATCCTTCAGCATATCGGTTGTGGCACGTTCAGTGTGTGCCGTTGCACCGTCCTGTTGGAACCACATGTTTTCCAATCCCAATTCATCAAGTTGCGGCAAAAAGAACTCGTTGATCATTGCTCTGTAGCGCTCACCATTCACAATAACCGTTTGGCCCGCGACGTCTTCGAAGAAAAAAGGTCCGATGACTCCTCCAGCGAAAACAGCACACCATACAGTGACTTTGAGCGGGTGTAATGGCTCTTCGTGGGTTACGCGCGGATTTTCAGTGCCCCAGAAGCGTAAATTTTGCTTAATTACGTACCCGCTAAGATGGAAATGGGCCTCATCACTCATGATTATTTTTGATGAAAAATCATCTTTCTCTTGGTGGTGATTAAGGATGGCTTGAGCGTATGTTAGACGCGATTGGCGGTCAGCAGCTAACAGCTGATGCACCGTCTGGACTTTGTACGGAAACATCTTCAAATCTTGTACCAAAATTCGCTGTAAAGACCGTCGACTGATACCCATTTGCGTGGCACGTCGTCTGGTCGATGTCGACGGCGCTTCCATGACATCTTCGGCTACAGCAGCAATATTCTCTGCAGAACGGCTACTCCGGGGTCTGCACCGCCGGACGCTGCTGACGCGATTGGCAGCATCTCGTGTTGTGCCAGTCTCTTCGAAGCGAGCGGCTTAACGTCACAGTGTTTCACCAGTAGGCGTTGGACGGCTAGGAAATCTGCGACGAAATTCACGTTGTGCCAAAGTCACCGACCGATTATTGCTCAAATAAATAGTCACCAATATTACGCGTTCTGGAGCAGTGTAGCGTAACATTGTTTATTAACGTGTATTTCGCATGTGTTTACTACACAAATGTCAAAACAGAACTGACATTAGGGGCCAATCGCAAAATTTATAGCATTTTCTGATAGGAGGACTACTTTTGCGCCACCTTGTATAATTGACAGAAATACAAAGGTAATATTTGGTGGTAGCAGTTAGCTCTAATCGAGTTCGCTTAAAGTGCGCCTAAATAAACGAGTGGCAAAATGTTATCCATTGGTTAATGAATTGTTTGGACTCTGGTATATCCACGGGAGGTTGAAAGAGATGAAAAGATCGATGTTTTATTTTTGTCAACAAATAGGGTAGGTACTTCGCGGCAACGTCAGTGTCAAATACGATTTGTTTTTTTTTGTTTTGATGGACCATAAAAGATTTAGATAAACTGCAGAACAAGATGTGATAACAATGTCATTTTTTGTGACATTTTAGTTTAAGGATGGAATGTACTTAATGAATCGTACAGCGTTCTCATGTTTTTTATTTATCTCTTTCATTAAAACGTCAGACCAATATGTAGAAAAACAATGACATATTTTATATGGAAGTACTGATTTATGAATTTATTGCTTGAAAATATAAAAACACAATATCAGGTAAATGAAGGCCCCTTTGAGCACATTTTTTATTACATTCTAACATTCTTGTGGAAAGAGGACTCGCAATGAAGTCATTGTATTCCTGGCTGCATGCGATGTTAATCAAGCCAAAAGTAGTTGTGGCGTTAAAAAGTGTTCAATCATATCACGATATCGTTCATCATTTACAGTTACCCTTACGCCGTTTTCATTTTCAAAGAAGTAAGGTGCAATGATTTCTCCTTACCAAATTGCACACCAGACTTTAACATTTAATAGATGCAAAGGTGACAGATGAATAATTTAATAATAAGTCATTATGATTTTTTTCATGAAAATCGGGGTTGTCATGGGCTAGCTGTAACATTCTATTGGCATATGTACGGCGGGGTAAATGGTCTTGTGGAAGAAGCTCTTGTGTCAACTGAATGTTAAATGGAAACAAACGCAAAATTGCGGCCAAAGTTGTTCTTTGAAGACCAAGCTCCTAAGCGGCGTCAAATTGAGGTTGATGGATTGTTTTGAACACTTCCTTGAGTAGCAGTAATGTTTTCAGCCTATCTTGCAGTACGTGAGGTTGATGGATTGTTTTGAACACTTCCTTGAGTAGCAGTAATGTTTTCAGCCTATCTTGCAGTACGTTGTCCATGCTTGGGTCTATCACCGAAAGACCCTCTTTCTTCGAAATCATTCACTACACGATAAATAGTGCGTTTTGTTAGCACGTTGTTTCTCCTAAAAATGTCACGTAACTTTCTCATCGTCACATTAATCGATGATTGATTTTGATAAAATGTTTTAATTGATTTATTTAACCAACTTTTGAAGTAATGAGTTATGAAATTCTTTAAAATAACACCCATTTAACGGGTGATCCAAGTAGAGATACTTTTTTCAATAGCCTTTTTTGACAGATCACGTGTGAGTCGTGTCATGCTGTCATGTTATTTTTGTTTAGTATTGTTTGGCATTTCATAATGGAAAGACTTACGCGTGAACAACGTTTACAAATTGTTCAACTTTATTATGAAAATTCACGTTCTGTGAGGAATGTGTTTCGTGCACTTCGCTCAACTTATGGTCAACATAATCGGCCTACTGAGCGTACTATTCGCAACACCATCACCCATTTTGAGACCCAGCATTCATTATTGAATAATATTCGACCGAATAGACCACGTCCAGCACGCTGTGAAGAAAATATAGCGGACGTAGCTGGGAGTGTACACGAAGACCGTAGAGAGTCGATTCGGCGCCGTTCGCAGCAACTCGGACTGACGTATGGAACGACTTGGCGCATTTTACGTCAAGATCTTAAATTGAAAGCGTACAAAATACAGCTTGTGCAACAACTGAAGCCGCTCGACCTTCCCAAGCGACATCGCTTCGCTCTATGTGCTCTTGTGCTTCGGTGAGCACATAATTTCACGTTTTGGGCCGGTCGATTGGCCACCAAGATCGTGTGATATAACACCGTTAGACTTTTTCCTGTGGGGATATGTAAATCAAAAGCTTATGCCGACAAACCCGCTTCGATTCAGGCCTTGGAGGAAATCATCACGCGTGTCATTCGCCAGTTACCAGTCGAAATGCTCGAACGAGTGATCGAAAATTGGACTCAACGGATGGACCATCTGCGACGTAGCAACGGCCAACATTTGATAGACATAATCTTCAAAAAATAAATGCCAAAGAATGTTCTTTCAAATGATAATAAACATTCTCCATTAAATTTGAATTTTCTGTGTTTTTTTCTTTAAAAAAAGTAGGGAACCTAGAAATGGATCACCCTTTCTATCTAGTGCATTGAATTTTTGAAAAAAATGTTGGTTACTTAAAACTTCATTATTGCATTGATTTCTTCTTATAATATTAAAACGATATTTTCGAATACGTTCAATTGCATTACAATTCAAACGAGGCGATTTCTGGTTGCTAAAAAGAATAAACTGTCAACTGGTATCTGACAAACGCCAAACAGCTTCGATGACTTTTGTTTTGAGTTGTGTTTTTTTTTTTTTTAATAAATTAAATTATATTGAAATTATTAAGTGGATTTCAATACGTTTCTTGTTAACATAACAGCTCAAAACATTATTTACGTTTACTTGACCGCGCGTTCCTGTAGTTTTGTCTCTCTGCGAGAATGGGTGTGGGACATTAAGTACAGTATACCTTATAATGTCATCAAACGCTTTGAAGGAATAGTAGATTGTTAGAAATAAAATAGGTTAACATATGAAACATTTATATATTCTTTAAACATCCATAAAACTTGTACATTTTAATAGTTTAATCCAAAAGAGTGATAACATCAACACTAATGGGCTGCCATATGATTATAATTCAAACCGATGACGTATTAAGTGTCATGCACAATTTGTACTAGTGATTGTGTAAAACAAATTTTAAAATACACTATTTCCACTAGAGATTGTGTATAAAAATTGTTAAAAGCAACAAATCATTCAAAATATTTGCAAATTTTTTTTTTACACCTTCACGAACTTTATTTACATACAATTTAGCAAAGCGGTTCTCTGCAACTTTGACACAATAACTGGGTGGAAATTGAAATGTTTTGTTAGTTAATGGACCTTACACCAATTATATGTCATGTATTTCGTGTAGGTAGTACTAAAGTAAGTGTATGAAAAAAGTTGTCAGTCAAATTGAATTGTTTTAGACTAGTAACAGTTAATTATTTTTATTAATTTTGTTTTCATAATTTAATCGCTCTTAAAGAGTGAAAACTTGGTTAATTCCTCTAGATAGCGTTTCGTCATCGGAGGGGACTTAAATGCAAAACATACATTCTGGGGATCTAGATGCATATCAAAGAAAGGTAGGATGCTTTATGATGAAGGTAGAAAGAACGATACCGAATTTCATTCTACGGGAAAACCAACTAACTGGCCTAATGATGTTACTAAAATACCGGATTTAATCGAGTTTTTCATTATAAAAGGTCTGCCATCTAATCGAATCAAAGTTGAAGAATGTTTTAATCTTTTCTCTGATCATTCTCCGTTCATTCTTACAACGAGCAAGTCACTTGTGAGAAATGTAAGCCCACCCAGACTAACAAACGCGAAAACCAACTGGGAAGGATTCAAAAACAATATTGAAAATAGAATTCGACTCTGTGTATCGCTTAGAACCCCATTGGAACTTGAAGTCGCGATTGGCTCCTTTATCGAAAACGTTCAAAAAGCAGCATGGCATCAAGGCAAAATAGTGGGCTATAGTAATAAAGTATCCACGGGAAATAAAATATTTGGTAAGACAAATAAGAAAAGCTCGTAAAAGATGGCATCTAACTCGTGCCCGGCAAGATAAAACACATCACAATCGTTTGAGTAACTTTCAATCGAGTTCGATTAAAAACTTTAAAAACCATGCAGAATTATTCACTTTGAAAAGCAATTAAAGTCATACAACGCAACGCCACCAATTAGTGTAACTCGAGACGTTTGTGCAAAAAGCGAAAAGGAAAAAGCAGACGTTTTTGCCGCACATCTTGAGGAAATTTTTAAACTATTTGATGGTCGAAAAAACATTAATTTATTCGAGACTACAACCGATAATAATATAGTTAGATATGCAAGTATTGCCGAGCTTAAACGGGAAATACAGAAATTTAAACCTAAAAAAGATCCGGGTTATGACCTTATTATAGGAGAACTTCTTAAAATGTTTCCCGTAAAAGCATTAACTAAACTCCTTTACATTGTAAATGCAGCAATTAGATTAGAATACACACCAAGACATTGGAAAGTCGCGGAAGTGATTATGGTTCTCAAACCAGGAAAATCACCGAATGAAATAAAATATGACAGACCTTTTTCACTTCTTCCAATAATTTCAAAAGTTTTTGAAAGGATATAACTCGGTCGCTTACATACCATTATTGATCAGAAACGCCTTTTGATCATAAATTTGGGTTTAGAATTAAACATTCGACTGTGGACCATGTTAATAGAATTATTGATGTAATTGAGAAAGCTGACATGTCGCAAGCTTTTGACAAGGTCTGGCATAAATGCCTTAAATTAAGACAATTTTTGCCTGAAAAATTATATAAAATCCTTGTCTCGTATCTACAGCATAGACTCTTCCGTGTGAAACTAAAAAACGAATATTGAGAGTTCAAGACATATTAGAAGGAGTACCCCAAGAAAGCGTCCTTGGACCACTCTTGTACCTCCTATTTACACGTGATATACCACAAACAAACGATACAATAGTTGCCACGTTTGCTGACGATACATACAACTATACTAGCAGTTGGCACAATAATAGAGGAAACAAATATTAAATTACAAAACGCTCTTAACGAGGCTAATGAATGGACATAGTTTTGGCGGAATGCATTTAACGAGAGCAAATCGATTCACGTAGATTTTTCGAATAAACGTATAAACTGGACATGTGGTATACAACTATGGAGTTGTACCATTGAAAAGAATCATACTTAGTTGAAATACATCGTGTCTATGAAGATTTCCACCAGCCCACGGAAAAAAAGAGAGAGTAGACAATTAAAAAAATAGAACAGACAGAGAGAGAGAGAGTGTGTGTGAGAGAGAGAGAGAGAGCAAAGATGTTGGTTCTAGTGAAGAATAAACTCATTGGATGTTGTCCAAACGAACTTCAAGAAGTCGTGTTCGTTTATTTCGAAAGATGGAACTACATATATGGGAGTATTCATCGATTTTTTTATTTCTATTTTTTTTAAATTATGTTCTTTATATGAATTTTGTCTAGAATTGAATGCACAACATTCCACTCAATACATTATCAATACACCGCCGACATGCGTCACCTGTTCAAGTTTTTTTTTAATAAATTCGATTTGTAAGAACGAGAGGAATGATAATCCACAAAATTAATGACAAGTAATCATGCTACTTATTAAATGGCGACTTTGGACTTTAAGCAACGCCCCCTCATTTATCTCGGTTAGAGTTACGTACTCTCCAAGTTTCTTTATACGAAGTTTTCCGCTAGAGCATCAGTGCTCTTATCACGTAAACGCAAAAAGGAAGGACTATCGTCATTTTCATGATGTTTCTATTCCATGTATTGACTACTAAACGATGACATTTGGATAAATAGAAAAGCCATCATAAACTGTCCTAAAACTGTGTCGTATAAGTACTATTTATTTTTACGAGTAAGGCGATTTTACAGAAACATATTTTCTATAGAGTAATTTGCACAACAAATTATCAAGTCATATATAAATAAACAAAAACTCCACCATGTTGAATATTTCATCATAAATAACGAAAGGATGTGTAGACTGGACAAATGACAAATACGTGCCTTTTTTTTAAAGTGAGTACGTTTGCTCGAATTTGATTGCATGCCATTATTAACGACCCCTCTGGGTAATGCAATATGTCCGAACGACTGTGACGTAAGTACCTGGAAATTTTATTTATCAAAAATTCAATTTCCTGCCTTGCGGAACAATATTATATACCTGAGACTTATAGGCCTAAAGTGTAAACAAAAAATAACAAAAACAACTCTTTCGGCCAGTATGTAATTTAGCTGAACAATTATGTTAACCTCCTTACAATTGTGATGCAATTTGTACTCATGCAGCAGACGGTAATCCATCATGCAAGAGCCCAATTAACTTCAACAGAAACAATTGAAAAAGGCAAACACGCCACGCACTAGTTTTGTGTGCGGTGGGCCCTATCCGCTTGACTGCAATACTCCTGGTAACATGTTAGATGTACACTCAAAAAAATATTTTTTTTGTTTAATTTATAAAAAAAAAATCATATTCTGCTAAAATGATCAACCCTCGAATATATATGACGCAAGAAAGAGAACGTTACCGAAGAAAATAAAAGTTGTTGCGAACACATCCTAAAATACTCAATGACAGCTTGACGTAGCCAACTACCTTGTAGCAATGGCGACTGAAGAAAACTATTTCTACACCAGAAAGGGACGCGGTATCAACCACTTAAAATAGTTAGGATACAAAAATAATTTTTAATTCACCATAAATATGATGAATATAAATAGATCGACTATTAGTTACGTTGCATAAATGCCGCATCAACATTTCACACGACTGTCGATAAAAACAAGTTTAAGGGTCCCACATGCAATTCAAATGATCAGATGACAATAGACGAAATAAATCAATCTTTCGTTATATGGCTGCTGAATGAGAGAATTGTTTGTGAAATCTCATTAAGTCAGTTTTTGCTGACTAAAATTGTTACCGTTGGTGAATCGTCCAAATGGACAGGCCTACCGCGAATAAAATTTCCCGGGAAACTTTTGCCATTCAGTAATCTGACTTGCATTGCTGGCAAGGGAAAAATTCCCTGGAAAATTTATTCGCGATAGACCTGATTAAGTAAAGTTGTTGCCATTATTTTTGTTATATGTATGATATTTGTTGCAACTTTCAGGATATATGCACATATTTCATTCTAAAATAATGAAAACATAATCCACACTAGACAACAATGCTAAAGTTGTTCCTTCTTTCTTCCCCTTCTTTATTCTCAATATTTTTTTATTTAAAAATCGACAATATTTTTTCCTCATTAACATCTCTGTGCATATAACTAAAAAAAACATTAGCCAGGTTAAAGGTTGATGGTAAAATCTGGATGATGTTTATATTAATAGAAAAGTTTAGATCTTTTTACGGTTGCTTGTTTCAAACACTTGTTTCGTCATTTACAGCTTTATAACAGGGATGTTATAAGTATGCCAGTGTATTATGTAATTTTTTTAAAACAAGTTTTAAAACACTAAATAAATCTTATGTTAATTAGGTGGGGAGTAGGTAATATAAGGTCAATTCTATTTGACAAGGTGCAAAGGGCCAAGACGTATGTCAATCGGACACATTCTTTGAATTTCCCTTGCTGCTTAGTTTTAAAGACCCCTGTGTAGATTTGGCAACCTTCAAATTTGATTAACATGCAAAATTTTCTCAAAGTGTATGTAATCACAAAATAGCTAAATATTTTACTACAACCTGATTATTTTATTAAATTGGCCATAAAATGACATAACACGAGCACCAGACGACCACAATGATGGGTAAGTCATGGTGCAGTCTTTTTGTAGTTTCTTAACTCGAATTCGCCATCCAATATTGGCATCCCTTCTATTATTACCCCATACAACAGGTGCAATGCCCTCTTATACTCCGCATAGTATTCTTTTGTGTTGCATAATGTGATTTTAAAATAAAATATCTACAACCACCAGAGAGGGGCTTACTCTGCAGCGGATGAGTTGGTGGAAAATCACATTCCAGACGAATAGATTCTCATCACATTGGAGGCTAGTGAAAAGATGTCGTGCTGCGGTTGTGCAGGCCATATACACAGCCACAATGTCAGTATCATCATAACCACGGGGGCTATGGCGAGACTATGATAGGAAGTCCATGTCAATAGCAAATATCATTGTGTGGATATACTTTCGAAAGGATATGTGCAAACTTACTCTCCGCCTATGGATGGAAACGTTGTTGAAAAAGAAAAAAAAAATGAGCGAGAAAAAAGCCATGCTCATGCATGCGAGGGAGCATAGATAATAAATGGACACGGCTTTAAATATCTGCAGTGGAAGAGAAAGGACGAGTCTATGTCGATGGCGTTTGAATTTCATTTTTTGTTTGTTCCTTAGAATATGGATAAGAGATTTAACTATAGATTTCTCAAGAAAACGACCACTTGGGTTATTGTGTCTTTTGTCTGATGGCATTGTAAGGTTTCGATACGTTGTTAGCATGTTTATAAACAAATAAAGGAACAAGGACTGGTAAGTCATTGTTATATGAAATCTCTAGAGAACTTCTTGAATAGTGGATTAAAATGCAAAGTAGCAAATATGTTATAATGGATTGCTAGAAGTGACTTACAAGAGAAGGTAGTGACCATGTGTTCGCTTGTTGTGTTGGACAACAGTTTCTCATTCTAGCTTTATTGAAATTAGATATTAGATTATGTGTTCCGTTAGTGGTGGTCATTTCCGAAAGGTTGAAGTATTTAGAACCAACTTGATTTTACAGAGTATATCTTAAAAAGATTGACTCAATTTATATTCGGGTATGTTTCCATAGGCAAAACGCATAGAAATACCGAAAGATTTATGAGGTGTGTTTTTAGCTAAGAGCTTAAAACTTAGGTGCAAATAAATTATTGTTTAACAGTGGCCAACATGCAATGCCTATTTCAAAAACAAAAATCCGAACGTTGCATGAACATTTTCTACGCTTCTATGCTTGTCGGACCTTGGCAAAAACCCGCGGTCATCGCTTAAACGCACTACCTTACACCTTGAAATTATTGGTTTTCAAAGTTTCTATCGATTTAAAAATAAAATGAATGCCTTTAGCGGGATAGTTGTGAGATTAAAAGCTCCGTTCTGAAATAAGTTCCTCAATTTTATTCAAGACAACAGGTTGAAGGTAAAATCAACCAATTATAAGTTCATCCACATGCCAAAAACAAAAGCATCCATAAATCCCTGATTTCGTTGATTACGAATGATGTCGGGACAAAAAGATATTAACAATCGCAACTCAGTTTACTTTGGAGGTATCTGTTGCGGGACAAAATAAAACAACAATCCTTCGTCGGACAAATTCGGAGAAATTCAACGCGTAGCGTCCAAAAACTGATGGCTTGACGCATTATATCGCTGGTCATACAGACAAGGCTCGCTTAACCTGAACACTATCATAACACATACTTATATAAATTTGTGGACGACCCTTTTGCATAGAATCTTCTTGCCGGTGTTTTTTTTTTTAAATTACGTCACAGGTGTTGATATGGTCTGTTTCATCGTGTCAATGCTTTATCTAAATATTTGTAGGCGTTCATACATTAAATGTCGTGTGCGAAAAGCTGTCAACGGATTCAACGGACATACATATAATTAGCAAGTAAATCCATTGCATCTATTTTGTATGCGCCTCCTTCCATTAACAAACGTAAAAACTATTCAGCTGTCAGTTAAAAACGTTTACCCAACGGATCCAATGGATGCGATAGATTCTAAATATTAAGCATTCACAGTGAGAATCTAATAGACAAAAAATCGTTCATCTACAAACACAACTGCAGTGATTAAAATCTCAAAATGTGTGTTTTGGCTCAGTAGACGTGGATAAAATTTTATGGTTATAGATAGTTAGGATATAATAGAGTGAATGGACATTTATACTAAGGAGAGATGAGTCTCAGATTGCTAACCGTTTGCCTGTTATTTTTTTAACATTCCTGTATCAATCGATCTCTATATTTCATAATACATTCAAAGGCCAGGCTTGAGGGAAACTTTATTACCAATCATGGTCATCTGAGTATCACGCTTGAATTGTTGAACAGGTGGAATGCAACTGACTATTTCCTTTGAGTATTTGTGTAAGGATGGAGACGTTTTTACGATGTTCAAGCGATGCTCAATAGCCTTTTGTTCGTCACAGTTTAGGGTCCAGTTAAAAGCTGTCTTTGAAAAGCCTCATTTGAAATGGGCTTTCACTTTATGCGGCTTTTTTTTAATTGAATCATTGTCCAGTTGGTGTTAAAACGAATTCTACCTAAATGATTAAGGAAACCAAAAAGTGAGTTTTTGTTTGTTGTTGTAAGGCGTTTCGACAAACGCTTCTGGCTTTTCTCCACTCCGAGTTCGGCAATTTTGCTTGTTTAACAAAAAATAGGCCTCATCGGAGAATAAAATTTAGCATTGGAAAGAATCGCCCAATTCACCGAACATGCGACTAGAAAAATGGTCACGCGGTTTCGACTCTTGAACAAGCTGGATATTAAAACGCTTTTAAGTCAAAATCTTTACGTAAACTCTTTGAACAGTTGAACTGTAGAAACAGTTTCTTTCAGTTTCTTAGAAACCAAACCTTTAACAAAACCTCTCTTTATAATGGCTGTAGATTTAAATGTCAAATGACAATCAGATTTGACTAGGGAGAATCAGGTATTTCAAAAATGTAACCCCAATAATTCCCAAATGTATTTTAGCATCTCATTTAGTATCGCATACTATTCACGTATATGTACCGTAAAAACCACACGTAAAACATTACCCAGTATTACAAAATAAATAAATTTGCAAGCAGCACCCACACATTCGTACGTGCAACATCGAGAGGATACCTTTTGTACCTTACAAACGAAACTCCAATGCTCTGCATTATCATTACGACCTGAGTGTGCAATGATGCTGATTAGCATCCGACAGCTAAATAGGTGTTTTATTCCTTTCCTGCGTTGCTGTTTGCAAAAATGTTCGCTACACCACTGTGGCTAAACATTGTAAACCCCACCACCAACACCATCACCACCCTTTGAGTGGTTCATCCGGTAAACATCACACTAAACAGGCGGGCGCGTACAATATTCAAAATGACAGGTGAACGTTGTAAAACTGAAGCACACACACATATATAGATAGATACACTCTACGAGGTAGACCAACTGTTTATGTTCGATGCACACAGCCAAGACCCACCAGCATTTCTAACGTTGAATCCAAGAAATTTAATATAAGTTGCCGGAAAAATTCAAGTCAAAGTTTAGTCTCAAATCCGATTGCGAATGGAATTGAACTTTCAGATATAGATACTCATAGATTTATCGTTTGCGCACGCGTGGGAAACCGAATTCGTATTATTTATTTTTTGTTAATTTTCGGAAGCATTTTTTTTTTGGTGAAATTAAATCCGCGACGGTTGTGTTTTGTTCTCAAGTTAAAAATCAAAAAGATCGTGAAAATTGTACATAAAAACAAATTTTACATTCAAGGTGAGATGTATGTCGAGTGGATATTAAATACAAGTATCTAGGGCCACTGGGGATGCCTATTGACCCTTTCTTATAGCAACTTGATTGTTAAAGCCATGTTACTGACAGCTCATGGCGGACTTTCCCCTTAATTTGTATAATTGTGCATATAATCATGGTTTACTTCCCAATCGGGAAATAAAGTGGGTGAAAGGGGTTTTAAACTCAATGGACACTAGTTCTTTCATCAGATTTTAATAAACAAAAATTCGTGGAATCATTTTGGTAAACATCTACCAAACCTAATTATTCAACTATCCATGCATTTCCTAGTGAATTTCAAGGAGCTTACCACCTGATAAAAGTGGCCCTTAGGACAAAAGTGCAAAAATAGTTAATATTATATATTCAGTAAACTTTTCAAAGTGCAGATATTAAAATAAAAACATAAAAACATAACATAAAAAATTGATTTTTTTTAACCTAAGGAAAACACTTATTTTTTGTACCAGATTTTGCGTAAAAATCGTTCCTTTTGAAAAAAAAAAATTGAATTAGTAGATTCATTATGCTGTTGCTTAAATAACATGTTAGTTATCCTCCTTGGTGTGAGATAATTTATTTAAAAGAGTATAAAACGTATCAGACCAAAGGCAAATTGTATCAAAATTACAACCGAAATAAATGTTTTCAAAAACCCGAAAAGATTGATATTAAGCATATCAGAAGAGCAATGAGCTTAACGCGTTTTTAGGTGAATATTACTCCATTGCTAATTATCAAATTCTCTACCTGTCTGCAATATAAATATCAAGGTGTTATAGCACATTCGCATTATGACATTACTTTTATGTATAGCAAACTTTTGTAGTTTGTCAAAAACATTTCCATTTCGAGGTTCCCTACTTTTTTAAAGAAAAAAACACCGAAAATTCAAATTTAATGGAGAATGTTTATTATCATTTGAAAGAACATTCTTTGGCATTTATTTTTTGAAGATTATGTCTATCAAATATTGGCCGTTGCTGCGTCGCAGATGGTCCATCCGTTGAGTCCAATTTTCAATCACTCGTTCGAGCATTTCGACTGGTAACTGGCGAATGACACGCGTGATGTTTTCCTCCAAGGCCTGAATCGAACCGGGTTTGTCGGCATAAGCTTTTGACTTTACATATCCCCACAGGAAAAAGTCTAACGGTGTGATATCACACGATCTTGGTGGCCAATCGACCGGCCCAAAACGTGAAATTATGTGCTCACCGAAATGTTCTCTCAATAAGT
The DNA here is from genome assembly GCA_949824845.1 of Rhingia rostrata. Lineage (NCBI taxonomy): Eukaryota > Metazoa > Arthropoda > Insecta > Diptera > Syrphidae > Rhingia > Rhingia rostrata. The sequence goes on along the minus strand of OX463758.1, from coordinate 57,873,795 downwards.
CCATTAATTGATGCGATGTGTGGGAACAGAACAGAACACAGAACGTGAATTTTCATAATAAAGTTGAACAATTTGTAAACGTTGTTCACGCGTAAGTCTTTCCATTATGAAATGCCAAACAATACTAAACAAAAATAACATTACAGCATGACACGACTCACACGTGATCTGTCAAAAAAGCTATTGAAAAAAGTATCTCTACTTGGATCACCCTATATTTCAAAGCTCGCTTGTAACAACATTCGAGCTATTTGCTACCGCTAGCAGATTGTGTTCAGTGCTTCGCCGTACTGGAGAATGTAGAATATTCTGTAGGACCAATTCACGTTCATACTCGTACTGTTGCAAAAGGGATAACCGATCTTGACACGCAAACCCGCGGGTGCAGCTTTGTGCATCTGCCAATTATTCTAAAGAGTTATTTTTTTCATAATAACAAAACAACTACAGCAGCCTGTCTATTTGTCTTATTTGTCAGGATTCTGTTTGAAAGCAGCATTTAACAGATATTCCGTCTAATTGCATTTATGTCCCTTTTGTTAATTTTATAGAAACGGGAATAATATGTCAAATAGAAAAATTGTCGGTGCATAGTGTTCTTAGGACACAGGGTCTAGCTTTATCTCACATCCATTCAATTTTCCGTGTGTTATTCTTGCACGACGGAGTGACCTTCGATTTTATGGCGAATCCGAACGGCTGTGTTGAGATAAGCTCTTCGTGAGAATCGATCTTACTCTAATAATTTGTCAGATCAGCGAAAAACACGATACTTTAGTTGCGTTTGACATTTCAAAAAGCGTTCAACAGGGTGTGTCGCCAAGTACTTTCGTCGAAAATGTGAACATTTTACTGCTCAAACAATCAAATAAAAAACTCACATTTCTATAAAATTTCCCGCTTGGATAGTTGGAGAAAATTTTTTGGGAAATGCGATCATTTTCAGTTATTTTTTTGACGTTTTTCTCCTATTGATTTTTTTCCTTTTTTTGGAATTAGTTAAGAATGAGAGGCAATTGAAAAAGGGGAAATGTTTCCGCTGTCGTATTATTCAGAATAGGAGAGTAGAGAAAGCGAATAAAATTATCCCGGAATTTTTATTCATGATTGGGTTGATTCATTTGTTTACCATTTTAGAAAACAACTTGAGTCCTACGCATTTCAATAAAAATACAAGGTGGTCCCAAATAAATCATCCGATGTTGTTTGGCTCTCATTTTTATCGGTTGTGGCTCGCGCAGTTGCTCCGTCCTGTTGGAGCCACATGTCCTCCAGTCCTAATTCGTCCAAGTGCGACAGAAAAAAACTCGGTTAACATGGCCCTTTAGCGCGCGCCGTCCACTATAGTCGTTTGACCAGCGGCGATCTCGACAAAAAAAAAATGGCCCGATGACTCGTCCAGTGTGAACAGCACACCATGCAGTAACTTCGAGCGGGTGTAATGGCTCCTCGTGCATTACTCCTGGATTTTCGGAGCCCCCGAAGCGACAGTTTTGCTTGTTCACGTACCAGCTGAAATGGAAATGAGCCTCATCGCTCGTTATGATTTTGGTCGAAAAATAGTCCACTTCGTCCTCGAGATTGAGGATTGCTCGGGCGTAGGTTACACGCGTTTGGCGGTCGACAGGCAGCAGCTGATGCACGGACTGGAATTTGTACGGGAACATGCGCAAGTCTTTGACCAAAATTCGCCTTAGGGACGACCGGCTGATGGCTAATGGCGATGTTGCCGGCGACAGCTCGACATCCTCGGCAGCAGCGGCGATATTCTCGGCACAACAGGCGCTCGAGGCCGGCCACTCTTGGCAACGTCTCGTGTGGTCCCATACTCTTCCAGGTTGGTGCCAAACGGCGCAGTGTTTGCGCAGTTGGTTTCGTGCGGTCGGGGAATCGGCGACGGAATTCGCGCTGCGCCAACACTACAGACGAATTGTTACGCAAAAAAAATATACACGATTATTACGCGTTCTTGGGGAGTGTATCACTCCATGGCTTGTTCACTTGTATCCTACATCTGTCTAGTCCACAAATGTCAAAACAGATTTGACATTGGCGGTCATTTGCAAAAACAAGAGCATTTTCAAATAGGGTGATCTCTTTTGGCCCACCTTGTATATGCTAGCAAAATAGTATCATGCATTTAAACTAGGCTCGTATATTGTCACCTGAATGCAAGAAGTGGATAACTAGATTGTTTTCATATTTGATATATCTATGTTTTCTGCTACCTTGATTCGACATTAATTTAGTGCAATAACGAAAAACATATTTTCGTGATCTGATGCCACCATTTGGGTATTAGAAATAGTTAGTGCAAAAATGGATAAATGTCCTTTTTCAAATTTTTATATTTTTTTCTTTAAAAAAATATTTATATAAAAATAAATATCTGTATTACTACTCTTTTAACCTCAACCAGTGTCACAGTAAAAAAAAAATATCTTGTAGCTATGCCAGAAATATATTTTGAAAAGATTCCTAAAAAAAAAGAAGCAAAACTTTTTTTTGTCGATTTCTCAAAATTTTGGAAAGGGAAGTTACTCACTTATTGTATCCAGGTGACGATATTATGGCTTACCTACACTTAAATTGCACGCTTGCATCTTGTAGCGTGAACATAAGTGACCTTTAAACCAACAGGGTTAAAACATAGCGAACTCCCTAGTTCCATTCGAACACTATACAAATGTCTCTATACCCTATAAAAAGAAATCAATCTACCAAAATTGTCTTCAGAAACAAGTTGAAGTAAAGAAATTCAAATGCTGTGGCAAACTAAATTTAGTTTTACAATTCAACATTATTAATCCGAAATTGGGAAAACTAAAATGTAAGGGATTGTTAAATAATACAGTACTCCCCGGTTGAATGCTCCCCGCTTAAGTGCATTTCCCGATTTAAAATACGACGTACCAGAAATTGAAAACAAATCATGTTGTACTTATCACTATATCGCGGTTGTTTCCATTTTAAAAAGACCATTTAATAACTAAAACGCCATTTATAACAAACGCTTGCTAATTATAATTTATGTAATGTTATTTAAGAAATAACACGTTTGCAGTATGCTTTTATAAAAACAAAATGCTAAGAGGACTAATTTGTAGATGTGGGTTTCAGGGATAACTACGATAGGAATTTTTGAAATTTTTGTTGTTGCAATAACCATCAAGTAAACTCTTCTCTGCGCGTGTAGAAACATTTTTTGTCGGCCGCCTGACGTATTAGGACTGCTCGATCAGCCACTCGAAACATTTTTCTCGAACTTAAGCAGAAGCTCACTATAATCGTAAATTGTAAATACAAATTTTAAAATATTTCTTCTAAGCGTTTCAATGCGTTGTTAAATCACGTAGTGCACATGGTCACCAAGACAGTAAAATTATTCTTGAATATGGCCGTCGTTGTCGGTTGTAAAAGTTTTATCATAGCAATGATCCTTTATCGCATTTTAGTAATTGAATAGGTAAAGTTGAAACACAACAACTCCGTGTGTGCCAAAAATATGACGATTCAACATTATGATTCGCATGACCAATATGTCACATGTGTTTTTTGGTTAAATAAATGTCAGGCAATATAATCGCGGAGAACAATAAACCTTTGGTCAACTGTTCTAATAAATGAAAATACGAACTCACCATCTGTCGGATCGGGTCATAAATTTCCACAATCTGACATATGATAAGTTCATTTTTTTAATCAAATCTTTGAAGGTACTTAAATCAAATAATTTTGCAATAAAGGTCGATGTTCGCATAAACCTAGCTTGTTTGTCAATTTACCTAATGCCCATTTAGAACGACTACAATGGAGGGACAAACAAATTCACACTTAAAGCCATTCAAAGCTCTTATGAAGGGTATTTTCATATTTTTTTTACTGACAACTGACATCCTCCAAAACAGTGAGTCTTTGATTCATTTTTATGTTCACCATACCATGGCCTACATTTTCATCGATGGCATAAGAATTTTATGTCTTCACGTCGCATTCGAGGCTTTTAACGACTGCCAGGCCGCATAATTCGCGTAAAAATGAAAAATAAATATCAACACAAATGTGTGCGGATTGTTGAAATCTATGACTATGTTTTCAAGGTTAAAAGTCAATTTAATTTTGAAATCGTATGTCTTTTTTTTGTTTATTAAAAACACAACAGCCATCTTTAATTAATAATAATGGCTCGAATGAATATCCCCAACTTGGTCTTTAAATATTCATCAGCTAAATGAGAAACATCCTGTTTATTATGAAAGTCTCTTTATGGCCTCGTTTCGTGCATCGTCCCAAGACAAGAAAAAAAAAAAAAAAAAAAAACAAAGAAAGAATTCTTCAGAAAAAAAGTACTAAAGGTAAGTAATGAAAGAAAAGGAAACCACAAAAAGAAACAAGAACGCTCACAATTCTCCGAATTCTCGTTCTTCACCCAAATTGTAATCCTTTCAGGATGCTTGACAAAACAACGTTCTACAGTAAAAAAAAAAAAACAAATGAATTCCCGAGACGTACTCAAGTCAAGGTCGAGTTTGTAGTGGATTTCATTCACATAAATCACGAACCAAAAATAAAATTCACCCTCTGTAAGGACACAGCTCCATTACCCCATATGTGGATCTTTTTGTTCTTCTTGCCCACAAAGTCATTTTTCGTTGCATAGTCCTTGTTATCCAATTTAACGATATTAGCCCAACACACAAATAATCCCAAAACTCGTTCAATGTTTTTTATTGGCCCATAAACGTTCCACACACAAGAAAACCCAAAAAAGGTCCTATACGTGCATTTTATTGCTTTCGATTTCCCATCAAGGACATTGTAGTAGAATTCTGTTTGAATCGGATTAAAGGTCAATGTACGGTATTGGCTTAATTTTTGTTTTGCTCTGGCTTTATGGTCCCTAGTATAATTCACAGTTTTTTCTGTGGGTTTCAAGGCGTTTGAGACCTTGAAATTGGACCTTCTGCACACACTGAATTTTAAGGTTATATGCATGCATGTATATATGGATTATGATTATCTTCTTCATCTACTTAAGATGATATTTAATGATATCCTCAAACGGCATGGGAAGCACTTTTTTAATATAACGACGATGAAGAAGAGCTCCGTGTCCCACAAGCTGGATATAATCCCTGAAGCTAAATGAATTCAAATCCATGGATATATTGCGGTTGGTAACCATAACTTTTTCATTTTGTATATTTTATTCATCGATAGAAATCAAAATGGCGCGGGTTTTAGAGATGCCGTTATCTGTAGGTTTTAACGGGGATTTAAAAAAAACTCAACATATATTAGGAAGGACTGCAGAATTGACTGCAATATGGAAGTACCATAAATCTACAGGACTAATGGCTGATTTAAAGGGTGATCCATTTCGAGGCTCCCTACTTTTTTAAAGAAAAAAACACAGAAAATTCAAATTTAATGGAGAATGTTTATTATCATTTGAAAGAACATTCTTTGTCATTTATTTTTTGAAGATTATGTCTATCAAACGTTGGCCGTTGCCACGTCGCAGATGGTCCATCCGTTGAGTCCAATTTTCGAACACTCGTTCGAGCATTTCGACTGGTAACTGGCGAATGACACGCGTGATGTTTTCCTCCAAGGCCTGAATCGAAGCGGGTTTGTCGGCATAAGCTTTTGACTTTACATATCCCCACAGGAAAAAGTCTAACGGTGTGATATCACACGATCTTGGTGGCCAATCGACCGGCCGGTGATGGTGTTGCGAATAGTATGCTCAGTAGGCCGATTATGTTGACCATAAGTTGAGCGAAGTGCACGAAACACATTCCTCACAGAACGTGAATTTTCATAATAAAGTTGAACAATTTGTAAACGTTGTTCACGCGTAAGTCTTTTTATTATGAAATTCCAAACAATACTAAACAAAAATAACATGACAGCATGACACGACTCACACGTGATCTGTCAAAAAAGGCTATTGAAAAAAGTATATCTACTTGGATCACCCGTTACATTCATCAATTTGCCTGTTGAAAAACCTTCAATTTTTGTTTCATCCAAAGTCTACACTTAAGATGAACAATGAAACGTACTGATCTCCTAACAACTTTTGATGAAAGGGTCGTCCACCGAACCGATGATTCATCCAGAGTGAAGAAAAAGTGCAAAAAAAGGACAACAATATCCGTTTCTGCTGTATTATAATATCCTTATCCGAATAACTAACGGAGGCCCGGTTTTGATATTAGGGAGACATCACTGACATCGTTCAGGAAATACGATGAGATGTCCCGGGCAAAAAAGGTTGATGAAATGTTTTAGTAATTACGGGCCGGGTAATAGTTAGAAAAAGCGACAGATTCAGGCTTAGGTGGTATGCTTCGATGAAGTCAGCAAACCTAAATGAATTGAGAATAGCAATATTCAAAGAAAAGCTTGAAAAGGCTGCCAAAATTGAAGATATCCTAGCCGATCTGTCTTTAGTTGCGGCAGATGACTTGAAGCATAGAGCAAAGGGTCGGGATAGTACTTGAGCACACAAGCGTTTATAGAGAATAGTTAAATAGATTGGGTGAGTGAATTGATCTTTGAGGTTCTATAGACAATCTGAAGATACGGCATCGATGACTATTTGAAGAGTCTGTCAAAGAAAACTATCCATCCAGGAGTAGAGAAATTGTGGCAATACGAAAATCATTAATTTTCCTAGCAAAGGTCTAAGCTCCCTCGAATCTCTTGGAACTCTTTTGATTGTCATATTAGAAGCTCATAAATGAGTTAAGTAGCTTAACAAGTCTCCAAATGATCTTTTATTTCAAAACTAATATTATCCTAGTAAATTTCATGTTCTTTCTAGGTAATCAACAATCTTTGTGTCAACTGATGTTCTTTGTTGTTCGAACTTAAATGTCAGCAAGTGGTGCTGCGTTGTTGGTGGTCTTACGAGTTCAATGCGGTATTTTAATCTACCGCTTTAATTAGTTTTAGAAGGCTACTGCTTAAATCAGGTTCTTGCGCTACGTTTGTAGATAGCAAATTCGTAGAAGACCATTTCCAAGACAATTTCAGCATATCCCCATTTGTTGCTTAAATGCTCAATAAATTCAGTACATTGGGTTGGGTAGAAGATGCAAATTCGAATATTTTTAACAGATTGGCGACGATGAAGATGAACCATCAACTTTCAGAACTTGTATTCTAAATCTGTTTGGCCTGCAAACATTATGACATTAGTAATTCAGTTCAACATCACATCTTCGGTCCAAGAAATTTAGGAAGTTGACAATTGTAGTGCAATCCTTTGGACACTGGCCTTCGAAGGTTTTTGTAGCGTTAGCCATGAGTATTTAGCGTGATGAACTCTCGATTGAATTTGGCTTACTGATCCTCCTCTTACAAATCATTTGATTAATTTACATTATCACGATGTCTGTGTGTCTCCTACTTTATGGATGTTAGAGCTACCATATTGAATTTTTATACGCATGCAAAATGGAATTAAAAAAAAAATAAAAAAAAATTGATTGTTAGGTAGACCCGAAGACAGCTAATAACCTTTTAAGGTTTGAGGAAATGTTTTTCCTCAAAAAAAGACGTCTCCTTTCTCATTTACCTTAATGCCCATCTTAAATCGTTTCCTTTTCTATTTTGCAGACAAAAAATCTTCACCCTCCTGATAAAATGTCACACTTGCGAAAAGCTACTGCCTTGGTTAAACGAACGTCATTTTCCGCCGCCACCATACCAATGCCGAGCTCTGCAGTTGACATAGATACAATCATAGATGCCACCCACAGGAATGCAGAATCCACCACCCGTACGCTGTAAGTACCCCATCCTTCATACATTCGTTAAGATAAGCTTCAATTAGTTTTGAGCCTCATTGTAAATGGCATGACATTGACTTTGCAGTGATTGCACCAACGCGAAGCCATATGAAACAGTGCCTGGTCCCTGGGAGATGCCATTTCTTGGAAACTCATGGAGATTCGCACCAGTAATCGGTAAGTGCCTTCATGTACCTAAATCTCATCATCTCGCCACCATCCTGCTGATATGATCCGATGGTGCTAAACGTGTGTGCATAACATACACATGGCAATTTGTATGTAAAACATATCCCCAAGCCCTCTCAAACAAACACCCGTTTTATTTAAGTTAGCTAACGATTTATGGCCAAGTAAACATTTGCATACGCGGATAATGCAGCGATGGGGCTTGTTTATGTTTCAATGTCTGTCAGGTGTGGGGAAGATTTGTTTTAATTTCGGATTTTGGAGTATAATTGTCGAAATGTATAGCAAGACCTAGTTTTCTGAGATGGTATGTGTTGGGTTAGTTTTGGACAAAAAAGGCGTTTTTCGCTTTCTGATTTCTGGTTGGAATCACTAAAATTTAATCTTAGGCGCACGCAGTTGTATTTCGATATTGCGATGACTGTCGCAGTTGATTCTTAGATAGTCACACCAGTGAGAGTTAAAGTCTCGTACGTGCGTGACGAAGATAAATTAATTTCGACGTGAAGCTGAAGATTACAGCTGTGCCTGAGAAAACTCGATCTCTTTCACTTTTTTTTATCTGAAAAAGTGGACGTCATTATGGCGGTTGGGTTAGTTTTCTGGTGGGCTTTGTTTGACATTCGCCTTAGCGTTAGGATGTGAAAGATACAAGTAAATAGTTTTTTTTGTTAATAGCGGCTCAGATAAAACCGCTTGTTACAACATTTTTAACACTTTTTTTGGGAAGATGTGGCTGAGAAATGCCTTCTTATAGGTGAGAGGATGACAAGTGTTTTGTTTTGAAAGAGTGGTTATGCCGGGCTAGCTTTGATTGTGTCACTTTTGGTGATGATGTCTTACGTGTTGTGATGACAAAGAGCATCGACATGTTATTAAATGGAAACTTTTGTTTTTACGGTTTGCTATCTACCATCTTATTAGACCTTAAAAATAGCACCAGAGAAGAATAACGATTGTATTTTCATAAATTCCCACCGATTTGAAAAAATATGTATTATCTGGCATTAATAACACATACAGGGAATCAAAAAGAAGTTATTATTCAATAATTTGTGTGAGAGAAATTATTATTTTTGCCAAAAAGAAGAGGAACTTCTGTTTAACGCCGAAGCCAGTGTTACTCTTGAATGACAGCGTTACTCTGAGATATTTGTCAGATTTTCACAAGAGGTGGAGCAGTGCAAAAAAAACGTAGGTTTTGTCACTTTTGCGATTTGAAAACCGGATTACTAAGAAACCCTGTCACGAAACATCAATTTGCTTAACCAGTTTGATTCACTCACAATCCAGGCAACATTTTATTAATCTATAAGGCTATAAAGTTAAATTTTCACAAGCGATTATTTCTGCAGGCCCTATATAGTACTTGTGCGCGGAGGTTGTTCATTTTAGCATACAATTGCTTGGATAGAAGCCTGTTAAAGACATTATGCAGGAAATTTCAAAAGCATAACCGTAGTTATAATCTCTGTAAGGCTGTTTTTAAAACGGTAAGATGTTACGGTAGAACTACACGAAGTTAATCCAAAGCATAGCAAGTATAGATCTTACGAATGAAAGCTTAAAAAACGTAAGGTTAAAAGATCGGAAAAGGTGAAAAGATTGGGAAAAAGTGAAAATATTGGAAAAAGATGAAAAGATCGCGAAATTATCGGAGAATGAGTCAACATGATTCAATTACTTCGTTGTCTAGTGCATAGCGTGTTGGACTACAGTGGGAGAAAACGCGAGTTCGAACGAAATGGATGTTTTTGTAAACACTTTTTTAAATCAAAGATTATAAAGCCACACATAACCACAGCCACAGATAACGCATTGAGAACGGGCGGGCGGTTTGCACGTGCACATATAAAAATCGAGATAAAAATATATGGCGGTCTGTGCCAGTACGACCCGCCATAAAACCATTTTTCTTGTATGGAGTGCGTCATCTGTATAGCTTTATAATCTTTGATTAAATGCAACAATCCTTACCTTGCTTAAAACGTGGAAATCAACAAAAAGCTATTTTGTAAGAAGTATCAAAAGACATTTTTAGTTTATTTCATTGTTCAAGTTGTTTTTGAAAAAAAAGTTCTAAAACGTGTATAAATGCGCTAGCAAACTGCTAAACAGATTCGATGTGGTTTCACTGTTATGATCTGAATTTCCTCAGTGTATTCAGTGCTTTATCGCTTACAGGAGCGGAGCATTCGAGATCTAACTGGCAGAAACCAATTTTTTTTGTATAAAAATGGCACCCGGGAGAAGTCGAGCCGGGTTGTTATTTGTTAATATTCCAGCACTAGCTTCGAGGCTATTTCCCCATTAGCAATATTACCTGTATGAAGTCTTATGGAAAAACATTTGGCGCACTTTTAGGAAGCTATTTCCTTTTACAAGACTTCTTTAAATATTTCCAATGGGGCGTTTTACAAGGCTCAATCCTGGGTCCGTTTTTGTTCTCTCTGTATGTCAACTACCGTCTGTTGCTAAACACTGTTTCATCCACATGTGCGCTGATGAATTGCAATTGAATTTGAGTTGATTATTTCAAAGTGTTGTTTGACAAGCAATTAATGTCAAATGGATACAATCATATCAAAATATGATTCATTTTTATAGCCAAAGTTATAAAACGTTAAGCGTTCTCTATTTTTGATTAAACGAATTAAAAAAAAAATCGTTTCGGTACTTTTAGCCTTTAACTAATTCTTCTGAAAGTTTTTAATATAAGGTATCAGAAAATATATTAATGTATTAGAAAAAAAAAAACAAAAACAAATTTTAGGCGCAACAGGCTCAGGGACGAGCTTTCTTAAAACCATTCATGTGTGCGTGTGTACCTCTTGCATGATGGCGGGATCTCTTGTTTTATGCCGACTCCGAACGGCGAATTGGAGATAAGATTTTCTTAAAAATTGATACTGCTCAGATGATTTGTCCGATCATCACGAGAGGACGTCCAGTGCAAAATCATTTAGGTGTTGCTACGGCTGGGAATCCAACCCAGACCTTCTGCGCGGCAGTTCAAAACCACCGTTCGATTAATTACTGTTTATATAAAAATGCAGATTTTCGTTATATTCAAGAATAGGTTTTCATTATTCAAAGTAAACATAAAAAGTCACCTAATCCATGTTGACACTATTAGTTTTTGATATCTCCTCTAAATTGCATGGCTCTAACAATATCAGGTGCATTCACCTCAAAAAAATGTCACCATGGTTGTCCCAAATCCAATAAAATTTCCTTAACGAAACAACCACCAGGCATTAGACAAAACTTTTAATTGGATAAAAAATAATCGTTCATCATTAAAATCCGAATTAGCCCTCTCAGCTCTTGATGCGAAAAGTTCGACTTCTCGGAAATTCATAGTTTATCACTATTTTTATGCTACCTATTTCCATGATTATATCACCGGATGCATTAACATAATGATTCATGCACAAAGTTGCCGTCTCCCTCTTCAAAAAGAAAGAAGAATTTAAATTTAGCTCTGCCGGGTATAGTTAGTCCAAAGGACGACCGGCTTCAGTTCGAAACTTTTGGTTTGCTATTCAAATCAAAAGTTGTGTGTATACAATTTTGAAAACTTTGACAATAGAGTTTTAGAATACATGTATGAGTGTACAATGAAAGCACCAACCACCCTCAGAGTGTCTGATAGTAAAAATAAAACTGATTCATAGACAGTGATTGTGTTTTGTTTTTATTTCATAACCCCCGTGGATAAAAGTTTTGTTCAGCAGCAGCAAAAACAACAATCGGATGATGGATATTTGACGTTTGAAATTGGACAGGGCGAACAAAATAGATGCAAATTGTGTATCCTCTACTTGGGCTACAATAAAAAGTTTTCCGAGTTCGTGAGAATAAGTTGTAATCGATAATGCGCGGAAACTTATTTCTCCCTACTTGATGTCCTTTCAAGGGCTGTTTATTATTTAGGTGATCATTTTATTAGGACCGATAAATGTTTTATTTCTTTCTATAACTTGAGAGTTTGACATTTGAATTTTTCTCCAAATTGGACTGGATGTGAGAACTGAATCATCTGTTTATTCAGTTTATTTTTAAGTCTTTAAACAAATTCCATGGAAAAATAGGCACCTCTGAAGGATTTTATAACTTCAGGATGGAAGCAAAGTAGGAAATTCCCATGTAGAAATGGCAAAAAATACGGATCCAGTGTATTAAATTTCGGTTTCTAATGGAAATATACAACTTTAAAGCATCAGCAAATGAAAAATCAATAGAGTTTTCTGATTTTAAAAAGATTAAGAAGCTTTTAGTAAGCCGATGTGAGCATTTTATTTTTGATTTTGGTGACTAAAAATATGATAATATTTTTTTTTCCAAAGAACGAAGTAGATTTCAATTTTAAATTTCCCTATATAATATCAAGAAAAATGAGTTTTAATTTTTTTTTTTGCAATATGGCAATACCCAGACAGACCCATTGGTTATAAACGGCGGGACTATTTAGAATCCTAAATGAACGAAAGACATCTTGCAAAGGTCGAACAAGAATCCAACAAAATGAAACTGTCACGAGAAGTGTTTCAATTCGACGTTCGGAATCGGCGCTAAAGTGTAGGTCCCATTTTTGTGCCAACAATTCAACTTCGCAACAACATCATTGATGTCTTCTAGTTTTTGTGACTAGTGCTTCATTTTGTGTTTAAAATAGTTTAAAACCTTACTTTCGAGAAGCGTGTTAACATTATAAAAAAAATATTTCCACAGCTACGCCAATTTTGCGGTCAACAAAAAAAACTTTAAGTCGAAATGGACTTGTCGACATTCATTGTCAAGCTAAAGTTTCTTGTTGGTCCAAAAACACAATCATTTCTGGAAACTTGAAAACTTAAGCGTCAAACAACATGCTTCTCCAATTAGTCCGTTCCTTAGCTAACTGTCTCTAGCTGCGCATTCCAAGTTGGTTGAGGTCGGTTTCTACTTGTCTGCGCTACTAAGGGCGAGGTCTTCATCTACTGCGTCCGACGTCTGGCTGGGAATTAAGCACTCTGCGAACCGTAGTAATGGTGTCCATTCCTACTATGGTTTTTCTCCACAGACCGTCAACGCTAACATGACCAAAGACTTTTCGAAGAATTTTTAACACAAATCGACCAAGGATTTCTTTATACACTTTTAATATGTTCCATGCTTCGCTTCAGCGCCGTAGAGCAGATCTGGTACGATCAGGGTCTTATATAGGATCTCCTTAGTAGTTGATAGTCTGGTCTTTGCCATTTCATGCCTTGTGGTTGGCATTCAACGAAAAGTTCTGCTACGTAGAGAGATTTTACATTTACATGTCACATAAAGAGTCCTATCCAATGTAAAGCTTTAAACTGTTCTGGTGGCTTCCGTCTATGCAGAACGAACATAGGGAAGATAAGGCCTGTGAAGATTGTATCCACCGATTGGAGCTCTACAGAATGCCTCTATAGGGCGATGACCGAACTCGCGGTACTGGAAAAAATTATCAACTTGTATCGCCTAACACAAAAGGACACGCGATGCAGCCTTCGGTTTGGAAGTAGCAAATTCCAACTTTTCGAAAAATATACCTGATTTCGGCAAGGATATGCGCTTTCAATGAATAGTGCATAGGAAAGTTGTGTGGATCTAAAACCTCCGAAAAATCGTTCCTGTTGATAACAACAGGGAGTATTTTAGAGGAACAAGAGCAAGTTAAAATTTTAGGCGTTTAGCCGTGGGACTATTGGACACAATCACCATTCATCAAAGGCGCTTTCAGGCTAAGAAGCAATAAAATTTGTATGCCTTGCCTCTTTCGCATGGTTAATTACAATTCAAATCATTACTGTTTCGAAATTTTATGTCACTAACTCATAACGAAAAGGCAAGGTTTCCAGACCAAACAGCCAGGACTAAAATTCATTCAGGAAAATTATACCCAGCAAAGGTACGAGTTAATAACAGAAAAGTGAATATGTAACGGAGTCTTCTCAAACACACTAAGACTCAGGTATGACTTTGACAAAGTCTCCATGCCGTACAGACAGGATTTTAATTCATTCACCACTGTTATCAATGTTTCCCACCAAATCCTTTCGAATGGCAGACTGTTGCAATGCAGTTAGAAACACAGCGGAGGTTGTTATACGATGAAAGCACTAAAAAAAAACAATCTGCGCGTACACCGTAGTTTGGCTCCGATAAAATCCAACATTGTAAACTCAAAATAAGTCACTTACTGCCTTTTCACAATCAAGGCTACAGGTCAATCCAAGTCACATCGGACAGGGAAAGAACGAAAAATAAACATATGAACTGGCGAAATGCATCTCTAATTTGCAAAAAAAAAAAAAGGATGGCCGTGTTCTACCGTTCTTTAAGAGCTTAATTAACGGTATAACAATCAAATTGGTTAAGGGTAGTCTAGTTTTTTTTTTATATAATGAGTGAAATCCCAATGCTATTTGAGGAGAGTAACCAAAGACTGCACTATAAGAAACATGGCTAAGAGTCTTCATAAATGACTTCCGTAAAAGCTGCAGAGACGAAGAATATCCTCTATGGTACAACAATTCTTCGACAGCATGGGCGAGAGGATGGCTTATGGACGGATTCAAATGGTTATCTTATTCATATGTCTTACTACATGCCGTCTGGGTATAATGTTTACCCTTCAATGAATCCCTTCTAACGACTCTTTTTACGACTGATTTGCTCAAAATCTGAGAAATCTCTACCGAGGTGTCCGTTATTTAAAGCCGATCTTCCAAAGAAATTTATCGCACATGATATCGCGGCGACATAATACGTAAGTCAACTACTTTTGACAGCTATGCGTTGAATTTTTTCGAAGTTGCCCGACGAAGAATTACGGAATGCATTGAACGTTTATTCAAACTGACTTCTGATCTGAACTGACTTTCGTTTCGAAAATTCTTCGAATCATTAGCTCGGTAGGGCTGCTTTTTAAAATTCTTGGCTTTTGAGATATGAAATATCTCGAGAATGCTTGCCTATAACCCAAAAAAATATTCCAAAATAAATATTTTTAATACGGCAAAGTTATTTATGTCCAGCCCACCTAATTACAGTTCACCAAACCTTATTTGGCAACCTCAATGAGTGGAAAATCTACATCCTCCGAATATTGCCACCACTGGTGGTTCTACTGAACACGTCTTCCTCATCCTCCACAGAAGCCGGTCATAAATATTTTTCTCTAAACTTGAAAAACCATCCCGCCATAGTTAAGGATTTACTAACTCGATTCAGCCAGAACTGCTTGGCATTATAAATTTAGTTTTATCCTTGCAATGAATATCCGAAAACAAATGCTCCTCTGGTGTAATGCCAGTGCACATGTGTTAGATAATAACACGTGTGGAACTTAGAGACTAACACCCCGGATAGAATTTAAAGTCTCTCGCAGCGAATGCAAATTTTGTCGCCAAATTGTTTGCCTTGGGAGAATTGCCTCCCAAATGAGATATACTGCGGTACATTCATCCTTTTTATTGACATCTTCCTGCATAATTTCGACATCACTTTCAAGAAAAAAGCTGCCGCAGTAAGCAAATTCCTAAACACCCTACTGTAACGACCTCATTTTCGAGTTTTCACAGCATATGTTGAGGGGATTCCTTTCATCTTCAACGGTAGAGGTTATGCTTTACTATTCCCGTTGTGGCGTGTTTGTTAGCAATTTAATTTTTCATCCTTTTCCCCACATCTTGACATCGCTATTTCATCGATTTAACCGGATGGTGTTTTTGGATTTCTCTTTCTAGGCCATTACAAGATCAGTGAACTGGATAAAGTCATGAGAGAACTGCACTTAAACTATGGAAAAATGGCCAAAGTCGGAGGACTAATCGGACACCCGGATTTGTTGTTTGTATTCGATGGCGATGAAATCCGTAATGTATTCAAAAAGGAGGAAGCCCTACCTCACAGGTAAGCATCTAATACATGCTCGGCACTAAAGTCTGCCCAACCATGTATGTAGGGGTTTGTTTTTGGTATCCGGGGTGTGAAAAGCCAAGTATCTCCTTGTCCTTAGGACTATCTCAAGCTGAAACAATTTGAGAACCTTGAAGGATGCAGCATATAGCAGCGGTGTATTCATCCAAAAGCTTAGCTATTATGTTCTTTGTTTCAAGTTTTTGTGTACTTGAATCTTTTGATATCTCGTGAAGAAGGCTGCTCCCCCTCGACAGCGACAACAACAAAGCCGATGATGACAACGAGAGAAGAATTGCAGCAGCAAATAGCTGTGTTATTTATCTGCACATAACAACAAGTATCTCGAGTGGGACAACAGTCTATCTTATCGTATCTCTATATACATGTAAGTGTAAATAATTGTGTGTGGGTATGTTTATTGATGCAAGTGATATTCCGCGCTACTTTTGTAGTTGTTTTGCCTGGGATTTAGTGTATCATTTGCACTTGGAAAGATGGGGTTTTGTATGGTTTTGGCCCAGCTCCTCGCACCCTCAAGAGAAAATTAGTCTATACTTAGAAAAAGAAAAATTATAAACAAATATTGAACAATATTGCCCCGTGGGTGGTTCAATAAGTGTGAGAAGGCGGAAAAGCAGCAGAAATTTAGTTTTTTTTTGTGGTAAATACATGTGTATAGCCTACGTCATAGACTTAATTAACGGCGATAAAAATAGATACAGAAGATAATAACTTAATCGGATGTTTTCTTTGTTTGGTTTTCGTTGCCAATGATAGTGGAAATTTTGTTCTTGAATACCTGAAAACTTGTAGATCATATATATTTTTACAAGTTTTCAGGTATTCAAGTTGTGGTAACCACTGAATGACTTTCTTATCTCAAGCTTCTGGTTACACAAATTTGTGGTAGAGACTAGGTGATATCGTGGATTGTGCTTTTATTTGCTTAATGACAGACAATAATTACACATACATGATGGAATTTATAGAGGCAGCAATTTATCGATTTTGTATAAAAAAATATCACACTATCTGTATTTACTTTTACAAAAATGCATCTGAACGGATGTTATTAAAATTTCATCTATTGAAAATACTTCTCTTGCTATAAAATTAACTGGCCACACAAATTTAAGGACATTAGCTGTATTTAAGTATTTTAAGGCAAAGGCAAAGTTCCTAAATCACAAATTATTAAACGGATTTTCTTATAGATTCTCAAAAATTTAATAAATTATATCTAATGGGTGTTTATTTTAGAGGCATAGAACTGAAGTTGGCAACACAGACTGAAGTCTGAACAACGCTGGCGAATTCTGCAATTTTTTTTTTGAAATCATGGTTCTGTTCGAAATACGTATCGCGCACTACGTCCATTTTGCGGCAACATAATCGTCCATCAGAGCAATTAATTCGATTAAGTATGGAACGTCTCCGCACCACATTTGCTCTAAATGATAATGCACATCCACAGATACGTCGTACAGTGCGTACAGAAGAAGTCACAAAACTAATGCCGCTTGACTATTTTCTGTGGGGAAATGTGAAATCGATAGTCTACGCTGATAAGCCCGAAACAATTGAACACTTGGAGGACAACATTCGCCGCGTTATTGCCGATATACGGCCACACATGTTGAAAAAAGTCATCGAAAATTGGACCCCCAGATTAGACTATGTCCGAGCCATCCGTGGCGGTCAAATGCCAGATGTAAAGGGTTTTTCTAATATCCAGGCAAAAATGGCACATTAGTACCATCGTCGATGTCCTTGCAGGACACTGCCATCTAGGCCTACATGCAAAAGGACTAGGAAGAGGAGAAGTGTATTCCTCACCTTCCTCAAACAACATATAGGAGACTTCTTCTTTGATAAGCTAGGTGAGCTGGCTAATATTGATGTCAGAAATTACCCCCGTTTAATAGTTAGCTGGGAATGGTTGAATTAGGCAAGCGAATATCAGCGAAACGGACCTTTTCTGGTATATTTTTACGTATGCCTAACTTAACCTAATGTGATTGAAATCAGTTGTGATTCATCTTTGTATAGTCTTTCTCTTAGCGCTTCCTATCTTTAAATTTTAATAAAACAAAGTATGTGAGATATCATCGAAACTTTTATTCATTTGAAAGGCCTATCGACTCCATTATGTATATAATAGAGCATCCTTTGAATATATTAGTGGTAATTATTTAAGAGTTAAGTTAATCAGGTTGGCAGCACTGGTTACGTCATCAAACGTCATCTGTCAAAGTGAAACGTTTTAAAGCCATTTAATCATGGAAAGACTTACAAACGAGCAACGATTGCAAATTATTGAAATTTACTATCAATATTCGTGCTCTGTGAAAAATGTGGACCGTTTGTTACGATCATATTATGTCGTCATAATCGACCTGTTGAATCAACAACGGATACGTATTTAAGCAAAACTTTCGCATCTGGAGTGATGAACAGCCACATGCCATACAAGAATTACCGATGCATCCCGAAAAAAAACGACAGTTTGGTGTGGTTTGTAGGCCGGTGGCATCATCGGTCCGTTTTTCTTCAAAGACGACCGTGGAAAAAACGTTACCGTCAACGGCGAACTTCTGCAAGAGATTACTCTTTGTAGAACAAGGAGTGAACAACTCTTCGTCCTAAAGCTAACTCGAGTTTTTGAGAGCGTGTAAAGCCCTCCTCTCTTTTATCATAGATACATCCGTGAAAAAACTTGACTCACAACAAACATTTTGGCCAGGTGTACAAAATTGCGTTTTCAAAACATGCCG
Organism: Rhingia rostrata; assembly: GCA_949824845.1. Taxonomy (NCBI): domain Eukaryota; kingdom Metazoa; phylum Arthropoda; class Insecta; order Diptera; family Syrphidae; genus Rhingia; species Rhingia rostrata. The sequence continues at coordinate 57,855,092 of OX463758.1, read as the reverse complement.
CATCGGTAGGAATATTCAATTACAAAAAAACAAACAACCTCTTGGGTATAAAAGACAACTCATGTTTTTGGCGTCAATTTATATCTCATGTAATGGTATGCAAAAATAATGTCATTTCCAGGAGAGTAGGTTGGCTTTCGACAGCTATGTTCTACACTTTTTTTTTACCAAAAATCGGAGCCTTTGCATTTACCAAATGGACAAATGTGGAATTGATTCGCCTGATTTCTGGAAAGCTTTGATAGAGTGACGTTTTCATGTTTATCAGACAAATTTTAACAACCGCTGCGAAGCCAAAATATTCAGTTCCATAACTTTGCTCTGTTTAAGGTTAGCGCCAGGGACCCTATTTTGCAATGTAATGTTAACGTCAGCGATTGTCAATCAAACCAATTTTCAAAATTATTTCAATTATTATTTTACGGGAAACCAACAATCGTTGTCAGTTCATTTTCAACACGTCAAAATCCAGTAGATTAACAAACATTGAAGTAAGGCGGTAGACCGACATTGAAGAGGTGGTTTACAATTGGGTGGAAAAGCACAGATTGCTATATTTTGCAGAAATACTCAAGGCTACAAACGACGAAATTCCGGGAACTCCATTGAAAACGGTTTCTCATTGAAGTGGAATATATGTAATTGAAACTACAAGCTCAAATTAGACATTACTATCCAACCCCCCCCCCCCCCACCTTATTTTCAATTTGTTCCAATTTTGATACAATCAAAAGTATCCCCTAACAGATGCATTTGCTAGTAATAAAGCAGTTGCTGTGTGTACCACGTTACACGCAGCCATATTGCCATATTCCTGGTACTCGGTGACATTGGATTACGTCAATAGGTTTATAATGGTACATATGTGTTGTGTGCATCATTAGCTGACTTCAATGTGCTAGAATAGAGAGCTTTGACATTGGTACGTCATAATATGCATGCATTAATTCTCAACACAGCTAAGTATATCTTAAGCAATTTATTGCAAATGGCAGTGAATCCTCTCCGACCTGACCAACATTATGAAAATTGTTTTCATTTTAACCCTTCAACGTCCAAGTTTCTTTTTCAAAACTCCACTAATAAGGTTGTATCTTCCAAGTATAAGAAAACTTTCAAAAGCTAACAATAGAATTGTAACCATGACTTGGCTCTCGAAAATAAAAGAAACTCTAAACCTATTGTTAACTTTACGCTTGATGTAAAGATGAAAAATTAGTTCGCTATCCTTCATTTTTTTCGTTGTTAGCTTCTTTATCTTTTGGGTATAGTTTGAGGGCAAGTACATGCCTTTAATGATGTCGGCGGTTGCCTAACAAAACCCATTACTGGGTTTTCGTTTACTTACCACGAAGACAACACAATGAATAGATTTCATAACCGTTGTAGAATGAAAAATTACTTGACAGGTTACTCATTACAACATCGATTCGATGGACCGTAGATTTAATGTCGAACCTGTCCTTGAATTTGAGTGAAGGTGGTTGTTGAATTTCAAGTTCGGTTGACTTTTACATAAATTGTTAAATTGAATGGAACGTTTATCGAGGGCTATGTCAATATTTTTTTGCGAAACTCAAGTTCTGCCCTACAATAGAAGGGGTCGGTACATAATTTTTAGGTGATTGGAGTATTGTTGGGTAGTCGTTTGGAGGGAGGGAAACAAGTTCTAGATAGCATTATCAAGCAATATCAAGTATTTTGGTTTACACATTTGCTTTGACACAGACACTGAGTGGCGGGTCTGGGGAAATGAAATGATTTTTCGATGACAGATAACAAAAATGATCGATCTTTTTTTTTTATTGCAAGAGAATACGCATAAATATGAATGAAAATGTTATAAACTTTTTCGTCAATAACCCTACGAATATTTCTACCTAAAAGTTTTGCTTTATGCCTTTGTTTTTGCAGCATGAGCCCATCTAGAGGTCTGCTAATGCAAGCAATCTAGTACAAAAATGAAGAAATTGTAATCGTTTATCACCAAACCGGAAGAAGTTTTTGTTTTTGCAAATGTTGTCTTATGCCGGATACACATTGATACAGGAAGACCTTCATCGACATTTACAGCCTAATTTTTATGGGCGGTGAGGGGATTTTGTATGATGCGTTGTACATTTACATTATCGGCAAATATATGTATAATGTATCGGGTGTTTTTTTTTAGAGGTTGGTTTTTTGAATGGAGAAAAAACTGACATTTTGTGGTCAAATCGGGCAACTCTAATGTCATTTATGTTCAGTTTGGTTTGCAATTTTATCATGAACAGGTTGACAAATGAACAACGCTTGCAAATCGTGCAAATTTATTTCAAAAAAATTCGCAAAGTTTACCGCAAGCTCCGTCCATTTTACGGTCGACATAATCGTCCATCAGAGCAAATAATTCGGTTAGCAATGTATTGTTTTCGCACTACGTTTACTCTATGTGGTAGTACGCATCCGCAGAGACGTCGAACAGTGCGCACTGAAGAAACAATTGCCGCTGTAGAGCAAAGTGTTGAAGAGGACCCGAATATTGATTCACCACCGTGCACAGCAATTAGAGCTTCTTCGATCAACTTTATGGAAGGTTTTGTGAAAAAATCTTGGCTTACGACCTTACAAAATCCAGCTTGTGCAAGAATTAAAGCCGCGAGAACATGCAATGCGTCGTGACTTTGGTGTATGGGCCGAAAATGAGATTGATCTGGAGGGTGATTTTAATCGCAAAATTTTGTTCAGTGATGGGGCTAATTACATCCTCAAAAACCGATAATACCGATAGTGTGCTCTATGGGCTGGTGGAGTCATTGGGCCATACTTATTCCGGATATGCCCTACGATGTAAATACAGCTAACTATGATTGTAAACGTGTGCAGAAGAATAGGGCAAGAAAGAATGGTCGAGATAGTATACAACTTTTTAGAACTTACATCTAGGAAGAGTCGGCTCAGTTGACCGTGATACCACAACAATGGATGCGTGCTGCTAAATAGGGAAAGCAAACATTTTTTTTCGGAGTGGTACCTCAAGTCTGGAGAAGTGATGTTATCAAAAACACATATTCGGCGCAACAGGCTCGTTAGTACCAGGGCTGAGCATTCTCACAATCATTCATGTGTACATGTGTACTTTGAGATAATCGGATGATTTCTCACCATTTAGGTGCTGCTACGGCTGGGAATCGAACCCAGACCTTCTGCGCGGCAGTTCATCGCAGTAACCATCGCGCAACTGAGCCCATCACTGGCTCTGCTACTGTTCCGATTAAATGTAGAATTGATACAAATGATTCATGAAGTATTGTTGGTGGCCTCAACTACTACACTGTGCAAAAAAGGGTCTCAGAATCATCAAGATAATTATAACACAATCGAATCAGAGAACAGACCAAAAATCTGTAAACATTAATATTCGAGGGAGAAAGTGTGAAACGCCCCAATAAAAAACATTTTATAAACGATATCTTAACACACCATTCGGGTTCGACACGAAATTTGAGGTGCCGCCATCCTGCAGAAAGTACACACGCAAATGGCCATTAAAAAATATTTCTTGTGCCAAAAAATTTTTAAGTAAGAAGCAAAGGATTTAAGACCCTTTTTCTAACGAATACCGGCTTCGACAACAAAATTTAGGAAACGCTGATAAGCACCGTAGAACACATTAAGACTTATTTCCATTTTCTGATGACTTTACTTAGCATCTATCTAAACGAGTGTCCGACCAATTAGCGCCTTCACCTGGAAGCACAGTTCTAAAAAAACGAAACAAGACCTTGAGTGTTACCAAATTTCACATAAATGTGGAATAAAAACACAAACAAAGTAACACCATGTCGCGAGGAGGCAAATATATTTATATAAATAATGCCTACAAATTGGTTATGCTAACAGGAATTACTCCTGCACTCCTCGTAAACAAGTGATGACATAATACCGATAGTATTGACGGTATTATGCATTCAAATAGGTGCTCAAATAAAAATGAATACGTATACGCCACCGAAAAAAAAAACGAACAATACCACATATGTGGCCAACACCAGGCCACCCCACATTCATGGTAATTATCAAATAATTGGAACACTATAGTTATCATGTTTTATTGACAATAATACACCGCGCCATAAATTGTATCAGTAAATATTAAATCGCAGGTATGACTTTTCAAATGATTTGCTTTCGAACTGGATTCGGTTTGATCGATAAACATAATCACGAATATAATTCACAAAAACTACAACATCGTTCGCTCTGTTCGCATTTGACATTTAACCACTTATTACCTGTCAAGCAAATTCACATTTAACGGCTCCGTTTTTTTATTTCTTGTCCAATATTGCGTGCAGACAAACTGGCGCCTTATTTCCGTCTCAATGGCTTGTGGTTATAAAAGATTTAACTCTTTTTTTGTTTTTGTTGTGTATCCCATTTTGTAGACACAATTGTGTATCTATTTATGTCAAACACACAACACAATCGATTCGTGGCTATTGACTTGGTTTGCATAGTTCGTTCATTTTTTTTTTCTTGACAGACAACAATGTTGTGATGATGAAGCATTTTATTTTGTTTCAGATGACGAGAAAAATAAAATACATTCAGATATACATGAGCTGATTCTTTAATGAGATTGATATACAATGGCATTTGTCACTCATTCACTCAACCAAAGAGATAGATATAGCTATCTTCGACTGGAAACGGTAACCATCTGTTTATGGACACTGATTCACATTTAACGATCGGAATCCAAGATAAACAGGATAATAAAATGGCCGGAGAATTTCACAACCACCGGGAAGTGTTAATTGAGTCAAGGCCATAACGTGGGATATGTGCGAGATGCGTTACAATGAAACGTGTTGGTAATAGTTTTTGCCAACCAATCAGGTTATTTGAAGCTTAAGTGCGAGTACCTACTTATTTTTTTTTTTTTTTTTGGAAATATTTATGGTAATATCTAAACGAAGATGAAATTTGTTTACACGGATGACTGTGCCAAATTACTTAACAAGATTGCTTCGGCGGAAAGGAGATGATAATTCAATTAGCAACTAAATGAATAGCTCTACCATCAGAGGAGCTCTAAATGAGAGATGATAGTTAAAGGAATCGCCACTAATTGCCAGGGGAACTACTCGAGTTAATGAGAGATAATTTTATTTGTGCGACAACTTAACAGCTTTTTAAATAATTTCAACAGATGCATAGGTAAATACTTTGCAGAGCAAAATATTTCAACTCATCTTTGGAGTGTGACACCATTTGGAGTCGTGTTTTAGCTAATGAATGGTTGTTTACAAAGGAATTTTGATTGGCTGGCAGTGTTTCGCCAGTATACTAAGAATTAGTTTAGTCCATTGTCAATCAAGATTGGACATATTTTTAATCAGTGGGCTCTAAGGGTAGGTGCATTGATCGTGGGTAGTACGTTTGACTACTGGTTCAAATGTAGGAAGTAACAACACCTCATGCAAAAGTCTCACAAATTTCCAAGAGTATAAATCTATTAAGAGCATAAAACTAGAAAAGGTCATATTCCTTGTGGCAAAAAAAAAAAAAAAAAAAAACATATAAATGAAGCAGGTAGCTTTGAAGTCCTGAATAATTTTAATCATTATTTTGGTTCAGAGGTCTGTTAAGGTGCAATGCAGCAGAAGCTGACATTTTACACAGAGTCCAGTGAAGATACCTCTGGTGGCGCAGTAATCCAGATCCAGCTTTGGCCAACTCAGGTTGGTCATCTGGTTCGTGGTTGCGGTGCTTCATCTTAAGTTTGATATGCACGCTGATCTTAAACAACACGTATGCCAATTGTCCTTTTTGCAGTTAAGACTGGTATTGTAGTTTAATGTATGTCGTTCGCCTGATAAGCCATATCCTGAAGATATGACCGCCACTAAGGATTACTTAAAAAGTTTGATGAGACCAATTATAGTGATATGATAGCCGCTTGGGAAGATACCAATATCCTATAAAGATATTTTATAATTCCTTGCAGCTAGCTGCATGCAAAAGTGTTCGTCATGATCGCTACACTCATCAGAGAGATTTTAAAACCGATAGTAATCGGTAAATTGAACAAAAATAGTCTTCAATGGTTTAATATGCGGATGTGCGACACTGCTGTGAGTTATTTCAAGCTTAATCGCTGATAATCGCAACTAGAAGATCGTACTAAATTTTACATTGATCAAGATTGATGTGTTATTATTACAAAAATACTTGCATCTTCAAAGGTCCTCATAGTGGGCTTCTTTACATTTGTTTTACCCATAGTTTTTACAACATCGATTGGTAATATTGAGACGTGTCAAACTGTCCCATCAGCCAGGTACTCACAATGGCCAATGCTGCTTGATATCGGTGATCGACGTTAAACCGATCCTGCAGCGTAGTACCGGCGGTTAGTAACTTGATCGTCCTTAATCGAGGAAAGTCTAGAACTGACTAAATCTCCACAGCTCAGCAGATCGAATGCCATTGAAGGCTGTGTTTATAAAGCTTGCGATGGCGAATTATTGTAATTCATTAAGATCCGCATCGATTACATTTGTAACATGGGACAGGGAGTAGGAGAGATAGCGCTGTGATTGCACAAAACTCAAAAGAAGGACACTCAGGCCAAACTTTTTTTCACACCATTTTAAATGCCGTCTACTTAAGTGGATTGTACAAAACGCACAAGTAAACACAAGGCCTTATTTCTTTGCCCATATTCATATATTCGTGTGCTTTTCTTGTACACTTGTTGGTCTACAATTTTAGACCGATTCCGAATGGCTTGAGTTAAGCTTTCCATTGCGATTGCTCGAAAAATTTGTATGTCATTGCTAGAGAAAAGCGCCGGTCTTTGCAACAGTTTGTCTCAATAAGCAAAGGGCCTTTGCGGTCGTCTTTCAAAAATATTTAGACAAATTTTTCATAAAATTGTGGAACTACTAGTATGTGCCGAAAATATAGAAATCAACGGCCAAGGGTGGCCGCGGTGTAGTGGTAATGTGTTCGTCTGTTGAGTGGAAGGTTGCGCGTTCAATCCCAACCAAAATCCATTTCACTTTTATTTAAAAGAAATAAAAAGGTCGGTGTAATACCTAAAAGTATGCACACCATCTTGAATTTCTTCAAATTTAACGAACACAAGAAAAAGTGACTCCCCGAAGCTAGTTCGGACACCACCCATGGAGTTTAAGTCTCCACTACATCCAAAATCTTTTCTATCCTCTTTTTCTTCCCCTTCTCTAACGCTCGTATTATGGGAACATATAAAGGGTATTCATGACCCCTTGAGTACGTGTAAAATATATAAAAAAAAAAGATCAATAAAATGCAACCAGCCATAACTCGAATTCATATACCCTGGCAAAAGTAGATCAAGACATTCCATGTCTGAATTTAAGCTCGAAATTCTTAAAAAAGGTTTTAAAGATTAAGCCAAAACATTGGCTTTTGAACTGCCTAGGGGGTGATGACCTAGATGAGACCAAGTCAAAACAATGCTACAAAATGTTCGTATGAAAGATGCTAACAATTGGGAATTTGAAACGGGAACGGTTCATGCCTCAACCTAAGCTGTTCCAATTTGTGTGCATATTTTATTTTTTTGCTTCAAAGAATTGGATCTCATTTGTAAAGGTTCTCACCACAGCCTGCTATTGTATGTTTGAACTTCCACTGCCACTCTCATTTAGAGTTGAGCTGGCAAATAAAATATGACCACTTGAAATATGAAACCTTGAAACTTTTATAAAACGATTGAGTCTATGCCAAAAAAAAATACGGAAGAAAATGTATATGTTTTGTATGAATGCTGGCTTTGTATGTTCATGTTTTATTTTTATTCCAAAATTAAGAATCTCAGTAAAGTTTTAAATTTCGACTTCTTTGTGTGTTTTGTTGCGAAAATTTCTCTTTCCTTCATGTAATTAGAAAAACTTAAAATAAAATTAAAATCTGAAGTACCCCGGACCCAAAATTTTTCATTTCATCTCCCATCTCGTTCCTGGTATAATACCAGCCATATATGACTGAGGTTTTACACAAAACAAGAAAGTTCTACACATTAGCAGATTCCCATTTCATAAACAACAAAATACACCACATTTATCAAAACAAATCCTCTCTATAATTTCCCCTAGACCATCCATGCCTTCGCTAAAGCACTACAAGGGACAACTTCGCAAAGACTTCTTCGGTGAATATTCCGGCTTAATTGGCATGTAAGTAACGACTTTTACCCCCCCAACCGCTACCCAAATTAACAAACTTGGTCTTTCTCACACAATAGTCATGGCAAAAATTGGGAACAATTCCGCCAGGAAGTTCAGCACATCCTGCTCCAGCCGAGCACAGCCAAGAAGTACATTGTCCCACTTAATGAAATCGCATCCGAATTTATGACAAGGTACGTGTGTATGCTCCAAAAGTATCTCAAACATTTATCTACGTGCCAAACCAAAGTAATTCTCGTTCGTTTCATATTCAACAGAATCCACGAAATGCGAGATGAAAACGACGAATTGCCCGGAAATTTTCTGCACGAACTCTACAAATGGGCGCTGGAATGTAATCAAACAAAAAAATTTTTTTTTGTTCTGCTTAATCTCAACATCCCGTCTCTCGTTTTCTGATTTCTGTAGCAGTCGGTCGTGTTTCATTGGACACCCGTCTTGGATGTTTATCGCCCGATGGAAGTGAGGAATCTCAAAAAATTATCAATGCGATAAACACGTTCTTTTGGGCAGTGCCCGAATTGGAATTGCGAATGCCAATATGGCGGTTCTATCCGACAAAAGCGTACCGCAGCTTCGTCTCGGCACTTGACAGTTTCACTGAGTAAGTTCATCGCGTCCAATTTATTTGATTTCGTTGCGGGTAATCGTTCTAACACATATCCCATTTGCGTCTTTAATAGGATCTGCATGAAGAACATCAGTTTGACGATGGACAAAGCTGACAGGCGGACCGAGGCCAAAGACGAAGCCGATATATCGATTGTCGAGAGGATAGTTAATAAGACGGGCAATCGTAAATTGGCTGCCATTCTAGCATTGGATTTATTTTTGGTCGGTGTTGATACGGTACGTTGCGGGGTTGGGGGACCCCGGTCCCATTCATTTTTTTCTATTGAGAGAGAGTGTTTGATTTTATTTCATTGCAGACATCCGTGGCAGTATCTTCGACAATCTATCAGTTGAGTAAGAACCAGGATAAACAAGAACTACTTTTTCAAGAACTGAAGTCAATCTTCCCCAGTCCGGAGGCGGAAATAAATCAGAATGTCTTGGAGCGGATTCCCTATTTGCGGGCTTGCATTAAAGAGACATTGAGGTGGGGTATAGTTCGACACCGGAGGGCGGTCACTGAATAAGTTTTAAGATTGTGTGTGTTTTGTATTTCAGAATGTACCCTGTGGTTATTGCCAATGGGAGGAATTTGCAATCGGATGCAGTCATCGGTGGATATCACGTTCCAAAGGGGGTAAGTACGATATGACAAATTGTGCTTGTGTGGTTAGTTTGGGTTGTGAGAGATTTTAACAGAGATAAATCCATCTAAGCGTTATTTGGAATTCTATGAATTATTTAAGTCAAGTTGATGTTTGTCAGAAGAATTTGTGATGATTTTTGATGGAAAACAGCTGTGGTCTGGATACGAAGACGCAGAAGTTGGGAATCCAATCATTCTGATGGGAGATTTGTGGTTGAGCTCAAAATTAGTTTGGTTTTTAGTAAGAAACGAGATATTTTTGACACATACAAGGAATGGTTATACATTACAATAATTGGTATATTGGATTACCATGTGCAGCTTATACTCACCCCTGTCATTACGTAATGACCAGAATGCACTCGAAGACTAAGGTTAACCCCATTCGTACGGTATAGTGACAAGCCCGAAACAGAGTTACATATACGAAATTGGGTTAGAGATGAACCAAGATATATACATGCAGGAGTAAACTCAAAATAAACAACTGATCAACTGTGGAGTCCGTGCTGACATATCCTCAGAGAAACGAGAAATACACAGATCAAACAGGCTTTTTGATCATAGAGGTGCTTTCCAAGCTGATGTGCTGGCCATCACGGAGGCAGCTGTATGGTGTCAATGGTGAATATATCACGGTCCATCCATAGATATGCAATTTTTAAGAACCAGTAGAATTCAGAATGAAAGTCAATATCATATGGTCCTGAATTACCACGTGTCACATATTACCGAAGCTTTGGACATAATATGACAAGAACCTCAACCGAAGGACATCACAAGGACCTAAGTTTTATAGGGTAGAAGACGTTGCTGTTCAAACTAATGCCTTTTTCTTAAAAAAAGCATGGTCTTCTACAATACAGGCTCGATAGTTACCAGGGCCTAGCTTTTTCTCACAACCATTTAAGCGTGCGTGTGTACTTCTTTTACGATGGCGGGTCCTCCTGTTTTGTACCAACTAAGAGCGACTAAGTTGAGATATGCTTTTCTTCACAAGTAACACTTTCAAAAAATTGACTATGGGCTTTTGAAGTAACCGATCAAGACAAGTTGTGTTAGATGATACAATATCCACCCCCTTTTCAACTAAAGCTGGAGTATACCAAGGCTCTTAGACTCAGTATTAAATGCGGGTGTTCTAAAAAAGCCGATTACTGGCCTTTTTTTTATAACACTGATCACCATAGAAGCGGGTATGTTGGCAATTTCTGTCCCGATGTTCGCGGGATTGCAAAACATCAGACAAAAAAAGTAGATATGTGCCAAATCGGGTTAGATGGCTGGCCATCGGTTCTAATTGAGATGAGCGCTCAGGGAAGAGTTACCTCATTAGAGCAATCGATCATCAATGAACTAGAATGTCCACAAGTCATATTCATCAAGGCGTGAAAAAACAAAGCAAATTCCTCCAATATGTTCACATAACAGTCGAAATTTCCTGTAACTACGAACTCATTCAAACAAACTTAGTATGAGTTTAAACGCTGTAGAAGTGAAACTGTATTCTGCTTAATTTCTATTTCTCGCTCTCTGCCTGTTTACCACCTCCATAGTGAATTCATCTAATTTGGCCTCAGCACACGAGATGAGTTGAACTGACATATTGAGCATTGGGTACTATTTGACAATTTGCAAGCTCTTGGGTTTATGTGAGTGTTATATGCAACTATATTGATGTGGACTGTTCGTCGGCGTATGAGAGCTGAATGACAAATAATACTTTTATCAGAACTAAATTGGTGAAGAATGAGCTTTGATTGGTTTTCAACCTTCTTCTAGCACATACTCCGTTAAAGAATTTCAATTACCTCTTATCGCGAGCCTCATTCCTCGCCTACAAATCCATTATGTCAGTTGAACTCATCTCATTCTCTTAAAATAACCAAAAACACATGTTGTTCCAAAGCGTTCCTATATCTAAGTTACTTAGTTAGTGAATCCTTAAATTATACACCATATTGAAAGTTCTGGTATTTTAACGAAAAAAAAAAAAAAAAAAAACAGTGACTCCCCGAAGTTAAATCGGACATTATCCATGGAGTAAGGTTTTCACTACATCCAAAATCATTCATATCACTCTCTTTCTTCCCCTTCTCTAAAGCTCGTACTGTGGTAAAACATTTAAAGGATATCCATAACCACTTGAGCGACCGACGCTGCTTGGTTTATGAGACTACACAAACATCTTACTCAAACTGGGTTTCTTAATCTTGTCACAGTCGACAGTAGAATTTGGTCTGAATGTAGTAATCCATGTAACGATAGATTTCCGGTCCGAGACTAGGGCCAACTAGGCATATTGAAACTTAGCGCGCGCTGGTTTGTTATAAGAGAACATCCATTCGAGCAACTGCGGTTGTATATCAGTTCCAACTGGCCGAATTTTGAGATCCAAAACTAACAGCGTCTGTGGCTTGTCGGCATGGACCAGTCATAACCCCCAAAGAAAGTAATCTAAAAGTGTGAGATCACAGAATCGTGGAGGGCAGTTTACAGGTCCATTATGCAAAATTATACTCTCAGCGTATGTTTTCCACAGTAAATTGATGGTGCCGTGTGGCATGTTGCGCAATCTAGTTGACTATATCATGACTATGCCATTCAACTGAGGAACAAAGAAGTCAGAAATCATGTTTCTGTAGCGCTCACCATTGAAGGTAACATTCTAGCCGGCATAGTCATTAAAGAAATATGAGCCCATAAAGCACACCAAACAGGGAGTTTTAATGGTTGTAAGTGCGTCTCGACAAGGCCTCTGGGTTTTATCAATTCTAAATTCGGCAATTTAGCTTGTTTACGTATCGATTTAACCAAAAAATGGGCACCATTGGAGAACAAAACTTTGCGTTGAAAATGAGAGTCAAACTGAATCTTGTTTTCTGCCCAATCGTCGAACCAACGACGCATAGGTTTTTTCTGCAAGCGGTTTCAACTCTTGCACAACCTGAATCTTATAATCTTAAGCCAATTTCTTTCCGTAAAATCTTCCAGAAAGTGAATTGGCTAATCGAGTTATTCGTATCGTACTCAACACTGCACTCTGTTCTCAATGTCTGTCATATTTGGGAACACTTGAATGTACGTAGTGCGAAAACGATTCATCGTGTTCCGAGTTGACGATTATGTCGACCGTAAAATGGACGTAGTTTGCACAGTTTGACGTTAGTCTTTTCATCGTAAAATGGACACGTACTAGTCATAAATCAACTTTCAACTATCCAATTGACAATCTGTGAAAAAATCTCTAATCTCTAAAAAAAAAAAAAAACAATTTACTTAGAAAATAATGTAAGGTGCATTTCGTCCATATATTATTTTAACCTTTTGGAGGTCTCCTATTTGTATACCTACGTATAAGTTGTTTTTTTTGGGTACACTACCCCATTCTATCAATAATTCGCACAGCGGATTGTAGCCTTCCGATACGTTTTTTATAGTTTACATGGACTCAAAACGTTATGAATGTCTTTTGTGGTATTTTTATACATTTGTAGGGTTTTAACATAACGCGACCATTTGGAGTGGAGAGAAATAGACAGTGTAGGCTAACTTCATGGGTGGTGTCCGAACTAACTTTTTGGGGAGTCGCAGCTTCTTTGTGCTCGATAAATTTGCAGAATCTTTTTCGGCATCATAGCGACTGACCTGGGTAGGGAACACTATTTTAGAACAACGCCTATCGTATGAGACGAATGTTTTTTTTTTTTTTTATAAATATAGCTGTAGTCTGTCTCATTAATAGAAATACGGTTTCGTGCGATTTCTTCAATTTATTGTTATGTAGGCCTACATTTAGGGCGCACACTTTTTTTTTAGTAATTCGTTTTATATCAACACAACACGAATATGGAATAGACTGCCTGCTTTAATATTTGTCTGATGACTATAATCTACAGAAATTCAATATAGCATACCTTACCAACCATTTTGCTTCCTCAACTGGATTTTAAAAACTTCAAATCCTATATATCGAAGATTTCTAAAAAAAAACATTTTTCAATTTCCCTAAAATAACTCAAAGAATAAAAAAACCATCACCTTCGTATATATCTAGTTCCATTTCCAGATGCTCGAGATTCCATTATTCTCACATGCATATACACAACTCAATTAAATTTTCCGTTTCCTGAAAAAGACCTCTTCCGTTCGCAATTTTCTTTTCTTGTATCAACATATTTTTCCAAGAAAGTCGTCGGTTAACACACTCAAGACGGAGGTACATTTTTCCCTCCCCAGAAAAGTGATTGATTTATGTTTTTTTATTTTTTCGAAATAATTTTATTTTAATATTTTAAATGGAATTTAGCGGGAGGGAAAAATAAACGCCAAGCAATTTTACTCGAGACACATGTGACTTAAGAGAATGTCAATGTCAAAATGCCGGCTAAGCGATGGCAATGATCGGAAAATTCGGAAGAAGCAACAAAAAAGTTTATTGACTTTTTGCGACGAGTCGAAAAAAAAAAACGTTTGCACAAGTGAAACGCTAAATAAGTAGCTATTAGCCAAATTCACGCCTTTGGCTGCGACCGAGCTGACGACGGCGTTAAGGTGGCGTACACCATTTTCGGTGAGAAGGTGGTGGCCTTGATTAAAAGTGAACCTTTACAGGTGAATATAGACGGTTTTATTGTCTTTTGTTTGCTGTCTATCAATGGAGTGTGACTTATGGGATTGAAAAGTCAAGACCTTGAAATAGAAAATTAAAGTCAAGACCTTGAAATAGAAAATTAAGAGTCATTGAGTGGAATGAATAATTTAGTAATGGGGTGGGATTTTGTGTGTTCAAGGGGTTGGGGAAGACAATTTATTATGCCATTATTTTTTTTTTCAGCAATTAAGTTAGTTTTAAGGTGAATATTAATATAAAAGAATTAAAAAAAAAACAACAACCAAATCTGGGTTGAAATTTCTGCAATGCATTTATAATTAGAATTATGAATTTGTAAATACAATCTTTAATCACCACTTTTAATTCTATAAAAACAAGTCCTAAAATTTTGTAAACAATGTTTCCCCGATGCTATTCGTAGAAATGTCGTACAGTAACTTCTTATTGGCCGTATGTAGTTTATAAAAATCGATGTGTAAGTGTTAGTGAAAAGGACTTTTCGCTATTTACAAGTGATAACTTAATCTTAAAAGTGATAACTAATGGCTATTAGGATTGAGAAAGAAGAGAGATTTAGTAAATTCATCTACGACTCATTTGAGCTATCAATTTTCCTCATAGACCCTGAAGCTAAGCAACGCTCAAAATAACCCATTGAATCATAACCAGAAATTTTCCCAATTTTTGAGACCATACATTTTTCAGTCATATGAGAGTGCAGAACAGTATCGAAGTGTGCGTTGGTGTGTGACCGGGTTAAACCACACCAACACCCTTAATGAAATTCTGTGATTTTCCTTTACCTATGATAATGTGTATGCGATAAATGTGGTATCATGAAATAACGTTTGCAAAACTACAAGAAAGAAAACAAAGCCCCATTTTAAAAGCTAGTCTTTACGGCACTTATCAAAGGCACAAATGAACACCTTACAGTGTTTCATCCATTTTTAGTATTTAAGCGCAGTTCAGGGATTTTTAACACAAACAAAGAAAATGGGAGACTTAAAAGATGTACTGGCGACACAATCTTCAACTCAATTAGCAATCAAATGAAAAGAATTAGATTTGAAGATAACTTAAACAACTTCAAAGGCACTTTGCCTCTTGAATGGTTTGGACATTTTTAAAGTAACTATACTCCTTCGAAGATACATTTCAAACAAGATCACTGAGCGTTTATATCAAAAATCAGGTGTAAAAAACACTTCAAACCAACTCCCCGCACTTTAAAAACATTCACACAGGAAACACAACAGACTGATCATTTGTGTTAATTACTAGTCGCCATTCGTTGGTGAGCAGTTAGCGGACTGTGAATTGAAAATGACTTGACAGGACGAATCATAAACGATAACAGTAATATACATAGATTTACCTTTTCTAACTTTTAGACGATGATTCCGACTGGGAGCTGAAAAAATATTTATTTCTCATAAACGTGGGCAGGGAGATAGCCATAGGAAGTGTCCCGGGACATGAAGAATGGAAGCTTCTTTCTGCCTTTGGCAATAAAAACCGCCCTACATAGGAATCAAGGCGATTCTATACCTCTGTTGGACATTGAAAACAAGTTTTTCTAGTCGATTTTCAGTAGTATAGACAGCGATTTTTTAATAAATTTATTTCAGATTTTTCTAGAGTCGAAAGTTGCGTCATGCTAAACGCGATGCTTTTAATGAAAACAGAAGAACAGAAGAGAGTAAGTGTTCATTAAAACCATCGTGTTTAGCATGAAGTAACTTTCGTCTTTTTTTTATTTTTAATTTATTGTGACACGAACTGGTTTTTTTTTTTTTGATAAGGAATGTTTGGTGAGAGGGCAAGAACTAACCACGTCCGACGATTCCGACGAGCAGAAAATTCGCAAGTGTGATGTGCTCTTCTCTCCACCATGCTTCCGTGGCCTATCCTATACACCTATCGTGTATTTCACAGATTTTAATTAATTAATTAATTAATGTGGTTTTTATAAATGGAAGAAAATGTATCCATCTGTAGAAAACGACAATGCAATTAACCTTTAAATATAAATGCCTTGGCAAGCAGAGATTTGCCCCAGGATAAAGTTTGCATTCACAGCCTTTGTTTAAAATAACATCAACATGTGCATTTATAATCAAAAACAAGAATATACACATTGAATTCCGATTTCAAATTAAACTACACAATTAAATAATTCTATTAATAAAATAAAATATTAATTAACAAAAAAGTTGCGTAGCCTTGGCAGAGCGTTTAATAATTAATATTTTAATTAGCACTACAGCAACTAGAAGGGTTTCTGAGTTTTAAAAAAATTACTTGGTTTCCGATATGAATTAACAAATCCGGGTTTAACTCTAACTACTTTTTGGTTCGCCCACTAACATTTTAAATGTTTTTCGGATACATCGTTGTAATAAAAAAAAGGATCAATCCCTTCATTTTGAGTTAATGAAATTATAAATATTTTTTTTTAAGAATGCATATTTCATACAAAAAATATTTAAAAATTTTATCATCTTCAAATGATGGGACTGGCACTATTATATTTTCATTAAAAAAATGCGGGGATCCGAAAAGCATTTAGAAGTTAAGTTCATTTCTAATTACCCTGGTATTACAGTCTGAAACCTTAATTTTTATAGCACATTATTGAACTGTTATTTTATGATAAACAGTTTTTATTAATTTCCCATATCCTCTTAATAAATGTTGACCTTAATACTCATCCAGATTTATCTTGACCGAGTTTAACAAGCTCATTATATATTCTATTAAAATGAACTAAAATCTCAAAATAGATTGCATGGAGATCCTTTTTCAAATTATTTCTGTTTGTACTACGTGGCCATTGGCAGTGAAGGCTAGTTGACATGAAATTCATTGAATAGTTCAATTGAAGAGATTTTTTTGGACGAATCCTAATCGAATTAATTCCATTCAACTGATTAGTTTATTGTGTAATCGAATCATTATCAGCCAACTATGCAATGAGAAATCGAAATATTATTGCAACATTTTTTTTTGGAAACTGCGATTTAGCTTATTTGTCAAAATTCATCGGTATTTATTGCGAATAGATACAAGCCAAATATTTACTTGGAAATGGAAAGCAAACGAACACGAAATATTAAATTTTAAAAAAATGGAAAACCTGAATGAATATTCGCTTTAGCCTTAATTTATTACTCTGCAAAATGTCATATTTTTGTAAAACTTACTGAATGCAGATGTCATTCTTGCAACAAAATTTGTAAAATCAAACAAGGATATTCGACAAAGATTTGTATGAATGCACTGAAAGACAAATACACAAGAAGAAATGAGGACAACGCTTTAATTTACAAATTAATAACAGCAACTACATTTTGGTCAAAATTAAAAAAATTTTGTTCTTCTTTTCGCTATGGCGTTTGCAAAGCTCGTCACCATTTGCTTGTTAATCAAGATGACTCAGTTGTAAACACGAACTTATATATTTCTACAAAAGATTTATTGTCACCTGCTTTACAATAACCGTATTCATCGAAGACACGCTTTATTTTGTAGAAAAAATTCGCTGAAATTAAGCCATCGAAAGGAAACTATTCTTCCAAGCATTTCTGATTAGCTCCTGGATAACTTGAGGAAGTTTGCATATTGTTGGGTTCTGCTTGACATTTACGAACGCATGTTAGAATGTCAATAATTGGGTTATCTTTTATCAAGTGTCATGATATTAACTCAACGACTCTTTCGCTTCATTCACTTGTTCTGAGTAAATTGATTTTGAACTTCTCTTACAAATCGCATTATTTTTCGCAGTAGTTTTTGCTAAAATACCCATATCGAGAAATCAGTTTGAAATGGATTCTCCGCGGGTTTTTAGTGTTATCTTCCATTCTACATAAAATCTACCAGTCTTGTAAGAGAGACTTTCATTGTAATATACATGTAACCCGGAATTTAGGAAACTTTATTAAGAAAATCCAAAGTTTTATGTTTTTAGTGGTGTTGTTTTTCTGGAATCTGGTAAGATTTGCTTCAGGTTCTAACCACAACAAACACTTCTTTTGGATGCATCGTTTCTAGTAAGCTTGAAACCATTCGACTTGTCTCAACTTTGAACTGCCTCCGCCTAATACAACTGTGGAAGTGGATAATTGTTCAGAAAGGATTTTAAAAGCAAGAGGAAGTCCTTGTTAATATAATTTTCCTCATTTTGCGTCTAATGACCATGTATATACTTACAAACTATTAATATTATACGGGACGCAATTAGTGCTATTGTGAACCGTTTATGAATTCTTATAAAAAAGTAGGTAGTGCCTAGAAATATGCAATGATATACCAAATCTGAAAAAAGCAGAAAATTATTTGGTTGAGGATCGGAAGCAAAACGTGTTGCATCGTGGATTTTAATCACGCGTAGGCATAACCAAAGAGTATAGAACTACATAGAGTACGCATCACGGCTAAAAATATTGTAGCCGTTTCAAACGCAGGCGGTAATTTCGAAGGGGATATTTCGTCGATCGTATAACCAAAGAGTATAGCACTACATAGAGTGCGCATCTTATACAACGAAAATTTTCTATGTGGGGTACTGATATTGGTATCCAGTGTTCACATTGCTTCCCCAACATCAAACAACAGCATAGCCGACCCATACGATCAACGAAATTTCCTCTTCGCACTTACGCACCCGACTGAAACGGCTACAACATTTTTAGCTGTGATGCGTACTCTATGTGCCTAACTCTATACTCTTTGGTAAAACTTAAGAAAAACATTTCCAGCCATTTTTTTTGCATAAAAAAGATTTTGTCCTTCGGTAGAGAAACTCTGGTTTTTAAGTGACAACTCTGCTAAAGAAAATTTGGTTTCGAGCCATTTGCGGTGGCAGAGATTTAAGATGTACATACAAAATTTCAATCAAATATGAGCTGTATAGCGACATAGATCTGGCCAAACAAAATTTCGCTTTGGATATTGAAAACGGCTGGGACATTAGAAAAAATGGGCACCAATAGTCCGGCTCGCAGATTCTCAGTCAGAAGTCGGACGCAGACCTCGCCTTTAGTGCCGCGCACAAGTAGAAACCGACCTCAACCTAATTGAAGTGCGACAGTCGAGACAGTTAGCTAAAGACTGGTCTAACTGAACAGGCATGTTGGTTAAGGCCCAGGTTCATTCCGAATTCTAGAGCCACTTAAGTAAGTAGACAAGTAAATCAGACTGAAAAACAGGAATTTTTCAACCGAAGACGTCGGGCATACCTTGATACTTTGCGTAGACTACCAGTACAAATCCCCACGGAAAATAGTCAAGAGGCGTTTAATCGCACGATCTTGGAGGCCAATTCACAGGACCAAAACGCGAAACTATGCGCTCACCGAACGTGTCCTTCAACAAATCAATCATGTTGCGCCGTCTTGTAGAAACCAAAGCTCCTGCACATCATGATTGTTTAATTGATGAACAAAAAAGCCAGTAATCATGGCTCTATAGCGGTCACCTTTGACTGTAACTTTCTGGGCAGCGTCATTTTTACAGTAGTACGTGACATTTTTTCCACCAACCCATAAAGAACACCGAACAGTCAGTTTTTGTGGGTATAATGGTGATTCAACATAGACTAGAGAATTGTTACCACTCCAAATACCGCAGTTTTGTTTATAGTCGTATCCATTTAACCAAAAGTGTGATGCATTACTAAACAAAATTCGCTTATGAAAACTGGGATCAACGGAAAGCTTGTTTTGGGCCCATTCACAGAATCTACGCCTTGCTAAGTGATCCTGTGGCTTCGAATCTTGCACGAGTTGGATTTTGTAATCACGCAAACCAAGATCTTCCCGCAAAATCCTCCATAAAGTGGATTGAAATATCACCATTTACTGTTCACGATGGCGGATAGTCTGCCTCGCTGAAATGTCAATCCAAACTTAAAATAAATCACTTGACAGCTGAACAAATGGCTGCCAGTTAAAATAGTGTTACCAACTTAAAGTAATATACCTCTAAAAAACAAACGCCGTTACTAAATAGTGTCAAAAGCGTTCCCAACAGTGAGTAGCACCTTGCCATGTGACCTTACTATGTATATTAAAACGACACAATAATCCCGTGCGGTATATCTCACAATCATTTAGTACAAAAAAAATTAATCCCCTGGATTCCACTTACGTGGCACAAAAAAGTTCTTAACGTCCTACTTGTACAAAAACCCAACCTCTCAGAAGATTATATTTCAAAGTAAGAGCCACCGACACACCCCACTCAAAAGTCTTACACCACTTTCATGGCTTGATTAAGTTGCTGCATTGAAAATTTACAATTTAGCATAAACCTTAGGGTTTTCTCAGTGTTTCGGCAAGTTCAACAAAAACAAACAAATAAAACTCAACCGTCATTTAGATTGGTTTGCAGATTTGCCTACCATCGCGTACCACTTGGTGCTTATTACTTTCACATAACCGGAGCAAGGTAATTAACCTACTTTCTGCGTAAATACCATCTGAGCCGCCCCCTGTTTTCAATTTAAAAGGTAATTTCGTTGTCATCCAATAAAATGCGATATCCTTCTTTACGATGAGCATCATGCAAACAAGCAAAAAAAAATCGCTTGCCAAAAATATAAAGCCCGAAAACCGTCGCAATACTCTATAAGCGAACCTCGAATAGGCTGACAATGGTGGTGATGGTACCTTCATTATTTTTTATGACACACACTAACTGATATATGTATGTTGGATTTCATCTTTTTTTGTATCTTTTATAGACCCATGTCATATTCCCCCATTTCGTGGTGTCCAACGATCCAACATATTTCCCAGAACCAAAGCGATTCATGCCCGAACGTTGGATGAAGCACATGGAGCCAAGTGAGTATCTGCGCCCCATCTTTTTAGTGGGGGTGTATGTATCTGTGATGTCAAATCTAATATTTGGGTTAATTGTTTTTTACTATTTGTTTGCTCTCTCTCTCTCTCTGTGTATAGGCGTCACATGTCCACATGCTGGTCAAAAGATTCATCCCTTTGTGAGCCTACCGTTTGGTTTCGGCCGACGTATGTGTGTTGGGCGGAGATTTGCAGAAATTGAATTAAATACGATTCTAGCGAAGGTATGTATACATACATACTTTTTTAAATGGAAAAATGTACAATCTAGTTGCTTGTTATACACACAGATATTCCGGAAGTACAAAGTGGAGTACAATTCCGGCGAACTTGTATATAAAGTGAATTCGACGTACATACCAGAGTCGCCGCTTAATTTTAAATTGACGCTAAGGGAGGAATAGCTCTGGAGAAGTGTACGAGCATGGCTTGTCTTTTGTGAAGACAGTCCTATATAATATTTAGAGAGACAGATTCGGCATCGGTCGCGTCGACTGATGGAATTGTGTGTACTGTGTAAATTGAAGAGCGACCCGCACAGTAATAATACTAAGTGATGTGCTTCTTAGATTGACTAGGTTTCTAATTGACCAAGATGTTTATAAGCGAATTAGTTTAGTCTTTTAGTACACATATAGATGTAGGGGTAATTATTTAAACAAAAATAAACGATAAGTGATTTTAGCAATTAAAAAGGTTTTTATTTTCGGCATGGAATGGATGACGGATGGAGAAAATCACTTAAGGTAGTTTCAATAAACGGAATGAACGTTCAAGGCCATAGTCTGATCGGGTAGAGGAAAAACACCATTGGACCTTTAATAGGAGACCTATAGGAGATGTGTGAATAGCGAACCCTTCAGTTTCGCTCGAAAAGTGTCGAGATATCTCATGCCTTTCTCTACGATCGCAGCGCTTTTTTCCTAAATGGCATGAAAGGTCTGTAACCATCCATTGTATTTCAAATATCATCGACGTACGCTGTGTGGTGGTAACATTTGAGTCCACTGGTTCAGAAAACAATGAACCAATACCGAAAATTTTGCCATTGTCCGTGAGAGTTTGCAGGAGAATCCGAAGCAGTGTGTAATGAGTTGCACATAACAGCTCGGCCTTTCGCAGACCACAATTTGGCCTTGTGATTTGCACCCGCACAAAATCCAACTGACCTAGAGCTAAAAGTAAACAACCATGGACAACTGTATTCGCTCAATGGGTTCTGGAGCAGTTAGAACTGACCATAATTTTAATCGAAAAATCATCTTTGGCGATGAATCCCATTTCTGGAGGAATGGGTACGTCAATAAACGAATTCGGGTCGATACCAATCCACATGAGATCGAAAACGTCCAATGCATTCCGAAAAAGTTTGGTGTTTAATTTGGACAGGCAGCGTCATCGGCCCATATATCTTTGAGAAGGACTTTGGCTAGGCCAAACCGTCAATCAAGAGCGCTATAGTAAAATGACTACGATTTTCTTTTGGCCTGAATTGGATGATATGGGCACCAACGGCATGTTGTTTGTTTAACAGGAGGGCGGGCTATATGTCACACAGCTCACGCTACATTTGAAATTCTGCACTAGCGATTCGAGGGCATGGTCTTCTCACGTGGAGGTGATGTGAACTGGCTACCGAGGAAAATTCCATGACAAGGGCAGATCTAGCGAGATGATGGTCAAGGTAGAGTGGGTAAAGGAACCTTCTCGCAACGCGCACTAAAAGTCTTGCATGAGTTTTTTTTCTTGTAGGCGTGTTAGGGGGACAGAAACCTGCGCCCACCGGCAAGCAAACAAGGCAGGTGCCAGCATCCCAGCAATAGCCCACGTAACAAAATGACACAGCGACCATCAAAGCAAAAAAAAAAACCATGATATCGGTCAAATATGCGTTATGCGTTAAAGTCATGGAAAATTTTGATTTTGGATGCCCTCCACCCAGAGAAGCCGCGGCGGGCATTTAAACGATGGTGTATTTCATACATAATGACATCAATAGGCCTTTCAAACGAATAAAAAAGTTCGATGATATATCACACACACTTTGTTTTATTTAAAACGCTCAGAAATTATATGAATAATTACATTAGACAGTGGCTGTAATTTACTGGAATATAAACCCTACTACATTGATCATCCCAGACAGCAGCTCTACGAAAATTCGAGGGTTGGGTTAACTTGATACGAAACAAAGATGCCCAAATTAACGAACTTAATAACAATTGAACTAACGTCCCTTTTCTCACATAAAACCATTTTTTTTAAACTATTGGGTACGGTTACTCTCAAATATTGTAATAAAAAACATTTTAAAAATCATTTTGCGTTGGCAGTACGCCAAAGACACGGTTTTGAATTACCTTTAAGCTAGAACAAAAAATATATTTCATAATTGTTTCTGGCTTACATGAATCATAGGAAATAACGGCTCTGTAAGGTTGAATATCAAGAACTTTTAAGGCAAACGTATTTGCCAATAATCAATTTCAAAAGTAATATCCGAAAAAGGATACAATTTTTGACAAGGTCAAGATGAATTAATTAAAAGTACTTCCCTCCAGGAAGAAACTCGATATCTTGGGCCATTAGGACAATAATCTGCTTGACAGTACCTTTATCTGGAACCTTTACATTATTTAGTTCCTTTTAACATTACCTTTGAAAGCTTCCTAAAATATCTCATAAAAGGATTTCTCGTAAATAAAATAAATAGAATTCCGTCCATTAAGGACTTGTAGGAGTTTTGTACTATCACATGACTCTTGAGCTTCATTCGAAGTCAAAGGTGTTATTCAACAAAAGCATTTGTATGAGATCTGAAAAGGTAATCTTTGAGTGTATTTGCAAATACGGGAAAATTTATCAAAGAAAAGTATGATTGACATGTGTAAATAATGGAATATAGACACGCTTATATTGGATGGATGCATTAAGAAAACACGTGTGTTAACATTTATTTGTTTGTCAAAGGAATACTGGCATACAGTTTTGGCGACGATGAAGAATTTAAACTATAATTTGAAAATGTTGTTTTCGAAAGACAATCTCAGCTAAATGTCTAAATGTTTCTGCTTACTCAGAAGTAGAAGTTTGTTGGAATGAGCGATTTCTAGTCACACTTCATGTAAGGAAGATAGTCAATGCGTCAAAATGACTGTCAAATGGGGATTATGTTATGTTGGACTAAGTGAAAAACCTAGATGAGCGGCTCTGACGTATTCGCAATAGAGATGTTTGGCTCATACAGACCAAAGTCGACGATCAATCTCGTAATGGATACTGTGGGCCTTATGTTCTAGTGGTTTTTGTTTGGACTTACTAACCAATCACGTAAAAACTTAGTTGTGAAACAACAAAGAGCCTCAGAAAAAAAAAAGTCCCAACCATCGTATCAATGAAGTAGTAAAGCCCTCACTGACGGGCTATGGAGACGAAGATTCAACCATGAACTATATGAGATGTTCAGCGACATGCCCTTGGTCCGAAAACTTTTCATTGAACACCTTATGCTTCAAAAGCATCAGCGAACGCATTGAAACAATCCGCATCAGAGAAAAAATTACATTGCAAAGGTTTGTTTCAATGCGCTTCTGGACCAAACTTATGAGCAAATGCCGAAGTACGATTTTGAAATCGTGGACTTAGCAGTATTGTCGAAATATACAGTGTACATGTCATCAAACTTCCTTAGCTGATTTAGCTGTCGGAAGAAATTAAACTCTAGCCAGCACTTGGTTTTTTCCACAATAATATCCATAAGGGGTGCGCATATAAACCACGACACAACAAATGCAAAATACAATGAAAAAACGTTAATGTCAAGACAATCGCAAAAGACCGGTCAGACCTTTTCAAATCGCGTTTTGTCTAATTTCGAACATCATACGCATACCACCAGTCTCCATTTGCGACGAGCATGCAACTTATGTGCTAAGTTTCTCTTGCATGAAACTTCTGTTTTGAAGAAAAAAATTCCAAAAGATGCTTGCAGCGTAAAAATCAGTCCAACAAGGTAAAGCTGCCAGAAAAGACGAGAGTTGCGATTGAGATTCACAGACACAAGGGAGGATTCCATCGACTTGATAGGAAAAAGATTTAGAAAACCCACCGATCGAAAATATAAAGAGGTGCCACTCCGAATAATCATCTTTTAATGTCAAGGAGAACGAACCATTCAATATTGGCAAAGACAGAAAACCTACCAGCCTTCGACTTTAATGAAGTGAGACTAACAATATCTAAGCTTAAGCTCATAACAGGCCCTGGAAATGACGCCATTCTTACAGAGCTTTATAAAGCCGGTGGATATGATTTAGTAAGTAATATAAACTCTCAACAGCAAAATTTGGACGGAATAAAGTACGCTTGAAAAATGGAACCTCAGCTTCGTTTACACAATCCACAAAAATAGACACTCTGAACTGCACCAAATACCGAGGCATAAGTCTTCCTAACATCGCCTCGTGATCGACCTTTGTCGTTGTGGTTTTAGGACAGGCAAGTCAACAATAGAAAATATCTTTACACTTCGGCAGATCCTGGAAAAAATTCCTAAAAGTCCGAATCGATACCAACCACATATTCATCGCTTTCAAATCCACATACGATAGCATTTATATGGACGAACTATATAGGGCCACGTCAAGTTTTAAAAAACCGCCTAATCTTATCGATCTGTGAAGCATGACGGTGGAGAATACTCGCATTCGCAACATCGCCTCGTGATCGGTCGATAAGCACCTCACTAAAAAATTCAACACCAAAAATCGGATTTAGACAAGGGTCGCATTGTCGAGTCTTCTTTAATATTTTTTTTCGAGGATTGAGCAAAACTCTAGAGGCAATACTAGAGATTAGGACCAAGTAACTAATGGGTGATCCAAGTAGAGATACTTTTTTCAATAGCCTTTTTTGACAGATCACGTGTGAGTCGTGTCATGCTGTCATGTTATTTTTGTTTAGTATTGTTTGGCATTTCATAATGGAAAGACTTACGCGTGAACAACGTTTACAAATTGTTCAACTTTATTATGAAAATTCACGTTCTGTGAGGAATCTGTTTCGTGCACTTCGCTCAACTTATGGTCAACATAATCGGCCTACTGAGCGTACTATTCGCAACACCATCACTCATTTTGAGACCCAGCATTCATTATTGGATAATATTCGACCGAATAGACCACGTCCAGCACGCTGTGAAGAAAATATAGCGGACGTAGCTGAGAGTGTACACGAAGACCGTAGAGAGTCGATTCGGCGCCGTAGGGAAGTAGGGAACCTCGAAATGGATCACCCATTATATACTGTCAACATGAAAGGAACTCCGACAAAAAAGGATTAAGAAATCTTTCTAAGGGTTTGTCAGGCTATGAAGATCAATATGTTTTAATCGAACAATTTTTTCGAAAAATCTTCCGTCCCGAACCATGAACTATATGAGCAATACATCGACACAGATGTGGTCGACAAATTCCGCATTTGACGTTTAAGATGGCTATGAAATTTAGACTCCATGGACACCAATAAAGTAAAAACCGACCTCAACCAACTGGAAGTGCGCTATAGAACGCGCTAATTTCAGAGGCATATTGATTGATGATCAGGTTCACCCAGAATGTAGCGCCACTTATCTGAGACCTTGATAGACGTTTAAGATGTATAATGGAAACAACATATAGCCTCCATTGTAAAATAAGTCAATGAGCAGCTTGTGGTGAGGGTAAGTTTTCTATTTTGTGGTTTACAGTGGGCAGTAAAAAGGGTACACTTCCACAATTTGTCCAGTGTGATACCACTTGAAGAGACTACTCCTGAAATCTTATTAAATTCTAAACAGCCGCATCATTGCTTTTACAAAAAATCAAAGCTTCACTATAAGTCCTACATGGCGATTTCTTTGGAAGAACTCTAGGCTGCCCTCGTGAAAATGTCTTTCCATTTAGAACGCATTGAAGTTTTACTATGTTGGTGCTCGATCTTTTGGCTCGACGTCAAGAAAAATGATAGATAATACAATATTTTGAGCTTGTTTAAAAACTTAATATTTTTATTCCTTAAATTCCTAAAAGATTCCTTAAAGATTAAAAAAATTCCTTCTTTCCAAGGATTTGTCGAATAATGCCATAACATTATGTATGGTTATGAAGATCAATGAGTTTGTGTTGCCACGATTGATATTAAAACCGAGACCTTTTTAATGCCCACTGTTCACTGTACCACTGGACCTAGCTGGATAGTCTGATCAAAAACTGGTGACACTCAAAGTGTGTTGAATACTGAAAAGTTGGTTGTTAAAATAAAAAATTGAGCGTGAGTTAACATGCGGTTTCAAATCATACTGTATGCGTTTTATCTCATTCTATCAGAGCCTAAACCCAATAAATACACTATTAGTTGTATCTTTTTCCTTGCACATTTTGTTTCATAAAATACAATTTACACAGTCCCAAAAGAAGTTTCACTTAAAAAATCCTAACTTAATACTTTTTCCTATTTTGCATGAATAAACACACAATATCTCTACAGAGATTAAATTGTATCCAATTGCAATTTGTATAGATACTGCATACGAAAAAAAAAACAATAAAAAAAGACTTACTATTTAGCGGAATCATTTAGTTGATATTCGTTGCTACGTGAGAAGCACTCCTGAACACCAGTGTCCTGCCATAATCGTTTCATAGCAGCCAATAGTTCCTCCGAGAACGGTTCCGTGTCGTGCATCCTTTGACACACATCGAATACCATTTTTGCATCACTCTATTCATAGAGACAACATAAGCGCCACGAAAAAAAAAGAAAGAGAACAAAACGAAGGAAAATGCATTTTAGAAATAGAATCCCTATAATAGGGTTACCCTCCAAACAAAGAGAGGAGCACACCCCAACGAAGGATACATACCTCTCTTTCGTTATTGCTATACTGAATACTGAGATTTGGCATGGCTCTAAGTATTGCAACTAAGGATTGTATTGTATTGCTGTATACAACTGGTCGATATTGTTTGAAATCCTCCGAAGTAAACCCGCTTTCGTGAATAATTCTGCAAGAAAGGATACAAAATTTCAATGTAAACAAAATTTCCTCCATTGATATACGTTTAGTAGTCTTAATTTCTTTGTAAGCGATTTCAGTATACGTACTTCATTTGTTTGACTATCGTACTCTTTCCTGATTCACCAGCACCTGGAACGGATACAAGAATATGCAAATATTTAGTAATTTTTTTTTTAAGTAAACAGAAAATAAAAACAAATGTAACAAAAACGATTTTCTTTGGGAGGGGTTTCACCTAGTAATTCATGGGAAAATCACAGCAGGAGGCTTTGAAAATATCCAGACTGATTCAAGAGTATTTTTTTTTTTACACAGATTTATAGCAGTAAACAATGGTCCGATGGGGGGTGTTTCTGAAAATCAAATTGTGAGATACACTCCATCGATGAGTACCTACCTATGAGTGAAAAAGCGGGGGAAATTGCATTGCAAATTTGCAAAAGGATTAAATGATTTGCCAAGTGTCCCGTTTCAATTTGTCACGGACTTAAGAGACTGTTGACAATGGGAATTTTAAATGTTTATGCTATAACAACGCAAAGCCATGGCTGAGTTAAGAACCCTACGTAAGAAAGCAATAAACCAACTTGTAGAATTTACAAAAGGAATTCAAGTACAAGTTGCAAGAACCAAAAACAAGTACCTTACCTGTGTTCAGCTCTTTGACATGTTGGGATCTAATTACCAGACAACATTTAGTGGCTGTGTTACCACACCTTTCGGTTTGGTTTCTTTACTTACGATGACGACTGCCTTTGGTTGGGGGGACATAATTACAGACAGATACTGTTACTGCGCACTGCTGTTAACGCGGTTTTGTGATTGTGGTATTGAAAGTGATTTCGAGATCAACGTTGCGCTTCAATGGGTTTTCTGTGTTAAGAGTGGTGTACCCGCAATCGAAAGTTTCGCAGTAATTGATGGGGGTTTTGATATGCAAATTTAATACGATTAATAGGCAAACCATTGAGACGACTTCAGGTATAAGGGCTAGAGGCATTACCAGTTGGTTACACTTTTCCTGGGATTATCCAGACATTTGTGCTAACCATATACTACTGGTTGTATGATGATCCGATGGGAAGTCGTTAGTGTATTATAAAGTTGAGAAAAAAAAACCAAACATTTGTCTTAACATATCTAACATTGCAAAGTTTCTATGGGCAAGGACTTGACATTATTCACGCCGCTCAAAACGGGTGTCCGTCATTCAATGGGATAATCGAAAAAGTAATTCCTGCAAGCAATATAAGCATGCAATATGTACTGGCACATGTGTTCACGTTTTTTTTTTATAACTAGCACGCGTTAAAGGGTTTATGAATATTTGTTTGAGCACAGCGCTGGCATTAAGGAAAATGAGGAGAAGAAAGGAGGAAAACCGAGCTGGCCATTGCATTTGACCATTTTCTGTTATGATAGCGGTAAGAAAGTAGGAAATATTCATACGATGTTCAAGCGAAATTATAGAGTTCGCTACGGTTGAATCTCCTATCAGTTTTATCGCACGCTTTGTATCCTATCCAGTAGGTGCAATGATGTTTTTACTGCACCTGACCAGATGTGGGCGTTGAATTCAAGTTTGGGGCGTATATACGCTTTATATATTGAGGCCTGGTCAGAAGGGGTGAAATATTTCTTACATCGATTGAGGAAACCTAGACATTTCGATGCATTTTTAGCGGTTTTGAATATATGGTCGTTCCAACGAAGGTCGTTACTGACGCACATACCGAGCATGGAAAGTTTTTTCAGTAAATGTTGGTTTCGCTTTAATTTCCACTCTTTTAGATTTACCCCATTTAATTATGCTGTCGAGGTCGGAATTTAATGAGCTTAACATATTTTGTCGTTGCAGGTGGGCACGGCTCAGAGGAATGCGTAGTTGACAGCTAAGCCGAATGCTGTGGGTTCAAGCTGCATCTTCGGCAGCCTTATTTTTCTACAAAAACCGCCAGCTTATCTGAGGCCACCTGTGCGGTAATATGAGACAATATGAATCTATGTTTTTCTTCTAAGTGTCTATCTGTCTCTCTCTCTATCTCTCTGTTGTATTAATGTCTTTCTCTGTCCCAGCAAATGGCCTCAGTCGCCAGTGCTGTTATGTGTCTGCAGTTCGTTGCATTCATGTGTGAAGTACTGTGATGTCAATGTCAATGTCAATATTTTGTCGTTTTTCATCCCCATCAGAAGGCGAAGGTCGTGGATTCGAGAACGAATATGAAAAGCTGAGGGTACTGTCATCAGCAAAGGTATGGATTGGAATACAAATTGTCAAACATTTAATCATACAAGGAGGCAAGGCTGTCAATAAGTGAAGAAATGCAAAAAAAAGAAACGATAGACGTCATAATAATAGAATAATTTCTAATGCTAATAAGAGAGCTATGTTAAATGAAGAATCGAACGCTCAAGACATGGCCGCAAAGGGCAGGGCAAATGCGAATTAGTGGCTTCCGACTAACAGACTTCGCGGCACCACGTAATACTGTTATCAATCAGCAGCACTAGGTTCAGATGACTACGAATCCACAAAGTAATCTGGCTATCTCCAGATGTTAGGACCGCCAAACAAATCCACCATGTGCTCGTAGATCCGAGGCAGGCATCCCACATCCCGGATGTAAACAAATTTAGAGTGGCAAACGTCGACTCTGAACATATTCTCATCGCAGCTTAATTAAAAGCCGGATGCCCTGCCCTCATCCTCCACCATGACCTGACTTGCCCGCAAAGACGCTGCTAAAAAAAAAATTCCTCCAAGTGCTTAGAATTTAGCCTTTTAGCCAACCATTGCGAAGAAGACCCCTCCAAATTATGTATGGGATGTGGAACAGAAGGCCATATTATAGAGTAACCACCCTGCACGTTCTGCACGAAAGTCCACCCTAATGAAGTAAAGCATATAGGAAACAGTAAAACTATCACCACAAAAGGCCATGATGTTACTACAGATAAATCTCACACACTGTAGAATCACTCAGTACATCCTAGTACAAACGGCCAAGGACAAAAGAGCTGACGTTATATTGATCAGCAAGCCCAATAAATGAATCGAAGACTCTGCGAGCCGGAGTATTGGTGTTAATTCGTTATACCTATCCTAGCCATCATAAACGTCCAATGCGGAGTTTTTTGACCAGGGGCAAGTCGCTGTACAGCTCGTATAGTTCTTGATTGAATCTTCGTCTCCAAAGCCCGTCAACTAAAACGTCTCAAATCAACCAACGATTTTTTCATCCGCTTTTGAGACGGTCCATGCTTCAGCGCCGTAGAGCAGGACTGGGATGATCAGGGTCTTATATACGATCTCCTAAGTAGTTCGAGTTAGGGCGTTACTACTAAATTGCCTTCTTAGCCCGAAGAAACTGCGGTTGGCAAGAGTAGTTCTTCGTTTTATTTCTGACGAGATGTTGTTGTCAGAGTTAATAGCGGAATCGAGATAGACAAAGTAACGTAATACCTCAAAGTTATATCTGTCAATGGTGACGTCCTGTACAATTCGTCGATGTTGTGTATCCTTTCATGTTGACAGCATATAATTCGTCTTGCCCTCATTTACAGCTAAACTCATTTTTGCCGCTTCCTTCTCTATACTAGCAAACGTGGCTAATTCATCACGTTGGGTCCTACCAATGATGTCAATATCGTTGGCGTATGCTAGTAGTTGTACCGATTTTTGGAAAATTGTTTCCGACCCTGATGAAGCAGCGAGAATTCTTCATCGTCATCCTACACAAACGGACGAGTTTGGGCGGTATACCAAAACTAGACATGGCTCTGCATAGTTCGTATCTACAAGGTGGCGCAAAAGTAATCCTCCTATCAGAAAATGCTATAAATTGTCCGATTGGCCCCTAATGTCAGTTCTGTTTTGACATTTGTGTAGTTAACACATGCGAAATACACGTTAATAAACAATGTTACGCTACATTGCTCCAGAACGCGGAATATTGGTGACTATTTATTTGAGAAATAATCGGTCGGTGACTTCGGCACAACGTGAATTTCGTCGCAGATTTCCTAGCCGTCCAACGCCTACTGGTGAAACACTGTGACATTTAGTCGCTCGCCTCGAAGAGACTGGCACAACACGAGATGCTGCCAGGCGTGGCAGACCCCGGAGTAGCCGTTCTGCAGAGAATATTGCTGCTGTAGCCGAAGATGTCATGGAAGCGCCGTCGACATCGACCAGACGACGTGCCACGCAAATGGGTATCAGTCGACGGTCTTTACAGCGAATTTTGGTACAAGATTTGAAGATGTTTCCGTACAAAGTCCAGACGGTGCATCAGCTGTTAGCTGCTGACCGCCAATCGCGTCTAACATACGCTCAAGCCATCCTTAATCACCACCAAGAGAAAGATGATTTTTCATCAAAAATAATCATGAGTGATGAGGCCCATTTCCATCTTAGCGGGTACGTAAATAAGCAAAATTTACGCTTCTGGGGCACTGAAAATCCGCGTGTAACCCATGAAGAGCCATTACACCCGCTCAAAGTCACTGTATGGTGTGCTGTTTTCGCTGGAGGAGTCATCGGACCTTTTTTCTTAGAAGACGTCGCGGGCCAAACGGTTACTGTGAATGGTGAGCGCTACAGAGCAATGATCAACGAGTTCTTTTTGCCGCAACTTGATGAATTGGGATTGGAAAACATGTGGTTCCAACAGGACGGTGCAACGGCACACACTGAACGTGCCACAACCGATATGCTGAAGGATGCTTTTCCCGAGCGCCTAATCTCCCGTTTTGGCGATTTGCACTGGCCAGCAAGATCGCCTGATTTGACCGCTCCAGACTTCTTTTTGTGGGGCTTTTTGAGTCGCGGGTTTATGTCAACAAGCCTCAGACTCTTGCAGCTCTTAAAGACAATATCCGTCAAGAATGTAAGGACCTATCGCCGGAAGTTTTGGCCAAAGTGATGGAAAATGCCATAAAAAGGGCTCATTTGACAATCAACTGTGGCGGCGGCCATTTACATGACATCATATTCTCGACTTGATGTAAAAAAAATTAAAAGACCAAATAAAAATAATCCACAAGAAGAATCTCAAAGTTTTTCATTTTTTTGTTAAATTACAGCCAAAAATCATCGGAGGGTTATTTTTGCGCCACCTTGTATAAATGCTTTGAAACAGATGGATTCTCGGTACAAAGGAGGAGAACTTTAAAAATGGCTTCAACTCTGCAAACTGGTTGCCCATTAGAAGATCACAACCTGTTGCGGTTAGTGATGAATTATTTCAACAATAGGGGCTGAGGTACTATACCGATGAAGGGTTAAAGTATTTCATCGTTACTTTTTCTCAAACCATTTAAGATTTTGATAAACTTTATGAACAATATATTGTGACAATGCCATTCTCAATATTTCATCCCCATACAGTTTATTTCCACTTTGGAGATATTTTTTGTAAAGATGGGATGAGATGGGAGAGGGTATTAAACGATTCACACAACAGATTGTAGCGTTTTTGTTAATTATTGCCCCAAAAAAATCGAAACAATTATTTCGCAATTCATGTCTTATGCGCCGCCAATAATGACAGGTTTTGGAACAATTATGTAAAGTATTAGTAGTGCCTCTATTTTTGACATTCACTGCCATAACATAACTGACCTTTTTAAAAAACCGCTGATATTAACAATCGGATTTTTTATTTAATAAGTTAAATCGTTCCATTAGTTTTTAAATCAATTATCACATACATACAGACACCGCCTTTTGGATGAATAAAATATTTTACCCATAATCAAAATGTGAAGTAACCTACCATGGATTGGAATAAAAATTGCGTTCCCACCCTGGATACCAATAAAAAAAAATTGTTCAATAAGTATCCAATTCCAGCGAACTATTCACAAAAATAACTGCATACCCCCACCCTCGTAGTACCATTCATCATAATCATCAGACTTTACCTAATCCGTTCCATGATTTATAAGAGCTCTTGTGGTTTTTTTTCACCACTTTGCAACAAATGTAGTTTACAGTAAGAACTAAAAAAAAAAACCTTTGTGAACTTCAGCTCATGCATAACGAATTATTGGCCATTCATACATGAGAGTATAAGACTCCTAGTAAAAAGGACTCTCGCTTCTAATGCGGAAAAAACCCCACTAGAATCCCCTTCACCACACATATGCGGCTGTGTATGTGTATAGTTCGTATCCCTCTATGGAGGCTGCATTAATAATTCAAAGTTAATGTCAAAAACTGTTACCATGAAGGTGGTGTGTGTAGGACAGGAACAGGAAGGATTAGTTACTCTTGTCCTGCATTACCAAGAATGTTAGCGAGCAAAGGGGCGGTACTAAAATCGGTGGATAGTAAGATGACGTGTAATGCGGCGATGACTCACGAAAGTTCATTAAACCACATATTTGCGTTGTTATAAATACGATGCATAACGGTAATGATATCTATCATGCTATTTTAATGATAGACATACACGCGGATGTGCGTAACCTGTAGTGCTTTGTATCTACCACAGGAAAATAAAATGGATGAACTGACGAGGTTAAAATGAATCCATCCGAAGAAGAACAGGAAAACAACTAAAATTGTTAATTTTTGTGTATTAATACAGATATTTATGCTAATTGAGTAATATTTCTTAGGACTTCTAACGGGGTTGGCTATTAACTTGCTTATCACTAAGTATGTTTATTGCTGGTTTGTAGGTTGGGGTTACGCGTATATCTTCTAGAAACATCTACATCGTGGTTTGTTAAGGTTCAGTTTGTATGTGGGCTTTTGCGTGCCGAAATATTTTGACCATTAATTGTGATTAGCCTGGTTTGCAACCCATTTTTATTTTTTTTATTGAATTATCTTTTGTCTGTGTCTTATCGTGTTGTGTCCTTCCTTTGGTAAAGCGATTTGTTGTTGATCATAAACAGGAATTTATTGGCAGAGGGCGATTAAACTTGATTGAATTAATGTTTACAGCGCGCGCCGAGTTAAGTCCCTCAATGTGTTTTTAAAGAAATCCTTGTTTAAGTGAAATCGGTTCTATATGTTTAATCCTTGAGTCAAATTATTTATAATTTATAGGAAAAATATATCCAGCTTATATTGGACTTCCACAAATTAGAATTCTGGAAAATCCTGGTCTTAGTTAAATAAAAAAATATTATCAAAGTCTTCTAAGAAATCGAAAACGTAATAACTTCCAACAAACAAAGTTATTTGAAACCATGACTGACTGCATCTGGTATGCAAACAATTAATTTAAATTTATTTCGACTGAAATAAGGATTTCGTCTGGCTTCCTTGGAAAACCTCTAAACATAAGTTTTGTAAAGTTTACTTATTTACTTTTTTTTTTTGATTCAAAATATTTCAATAAAAATTCCAGGAAGAAATGCTGATTATTTAAAAAGTTAAAGAATTGCAGCAAAAAAAAGTAAAGGAAGCAATGAAGACTTTGTAATGGATATTGCGCATACAATCCTATCCTAGCATAATACACCTGGCAAACTGCAAATAGCAATTGAAAGCATATTTGAACAAATTACCAATTCAATGCAAGAAGGTCTCGATTTATGTCGAATTGATTACCGTTGTTTAAATTTATATGGGTTTCACACCAATTCAAAACTAGCTTTTCGACAAAAAACAAATAAAAAACTCGAAACAAAACAGATTTCACCCAGCGGAACAAAGCGCTACGTCAATAATTCTTGAAGCTGTCCAACTAAGAGTTGCTGCGGAATCAATGGATACTGAGGTTCACAAGCAAACTGAAGAAACTGATTTTCGCTTCGGCAATTCTTCCGAACGTACAAAAGAGATCACCCTATTGGAAGATGCTCTTATTTTTGCAAATGACCGCCAATGTCAAATCTGTTTTGACATTTGCGGAATAGACAGATGTAAAGTGAACAAGTCATGGAGCGATACACTCCCCAAGAACGCGGAATAATCGTGTCTATTTGTTTGTGTAACAATTCGTCTGTAGTGTTGGCGCAGCGCGAATTCCGTCGCCGATTGCCCGGCCGTCCGACACCGACTGCGCAAACACTGCGCCGTTTGGCCACCAACCTTGAAGAGTATGGGACCACACGAGACGTTGCCAAGAGTGGCCTGCCCCGGAGCACCCATTGTGCCGAGAATATCGCCGCTGTTGCCGAGGATGTCGAGCTGTCGCCAAAAACATCGAACAGACGCCGTGCCTCGCAATTAGCCATCAGTCGGTCGTCCGGCGAATTTCGGTAAAGACTTGCGCATGTTTCCGTACAAAGTCCAGTCCGTGAATCAGCTGCTGCCATTTAGAAAAACAATGAAAGCCAAACAACATCGAATGACTTCTTTTGACCCACCTTGTATAGCTCGATAGGACTGTTCCATAGCCCGTCAACGCAAACGAAGATTTTCCAATTAAATTTTCCACTCAAAACGACCAGTTTTTGATATGATCCATGCAGAGCAGGACCGGGATGATAAAGAGTCATTTATAAAAACTCGAAATAAGTTCAATTGAGAGCTTAACTACTGAATTGCCTTCTTGGCCCGGAGAAACAGCGGTTGGAAAGAGTAATTTTTCGACTCATTTTTGACAAGATGTTGTTGTATCTGTCAATGGTGACGTTCTGTCCGACTCGTCGATATAGTGTGTCCTTTCGTGTTGACAGCATATACTTAATCTTACCCTCATGTACTGCTAAACCCATTTTTGCAGCTTCCTTCTCTACAAAAAAAACGTGGCTATGTCAACACGTTGATTTCGAGCAATGATATGAATGTCATCCGCGTATGCTAGTAACGGGTGATCCAAGTAGAGATACTTTTTTCAATAGCCTTTTTGACAGATCACGTGTGAGTCGTGTCATGCTGTCATGTTATTTTTGTTTAGTATTGTTTGGCATTTCATAATGGAAAGACTTACGCGTGAACAACGTTTACAAATGTGTTTCGTGCACTTCGCTCAACTTATGGTCAACATAATCGGCCTACTGAGCGTACTATTCGCAACACCATCACCCATTTTGAGACCCAGCATTCATTATTGGATAATATTCGACCGAATAGACCACGTCCAGCACGCTGTGAAGAAAATATAGCGGCCGTAGCTGAGAGTGTACACGAAGACCGTAGAGAGTCGATTCGGCGCCGTTCGCAGCAACTCGGACTGACGTATGGAACGACTTGGCGCATTTTACGTCAAGATCTTAAATTGAAAGCGTACAAAATACAGCTTGTGCAACAACTGAAGCCGCTCGACCTTCCCAAGCGACAACGCTTCGCTCTATGGGCTCTTGAAAAGTTCCAAGAAGATCCGACGTTTTCGAGGCAAATTTTGTTTAGCGACGAGGCCCATTTCTGGCTCAATGGGTATTTAAACAAACAAAATTGCCCCATTTGGGACGAAGAGCAACCTGAAGAGATTGAAGAACTGCCACTTCATCCAGAAAAACAACGGTTTGGTGTGATTTGTGGGCCGGTGGAATCTTCGGTCCATATTTCTTTAAAAATTATGCCGGTGCGAACGTAACCGTCAATGGCGACCGTTATCGTGCCATGATAACCGACTATTTGATGCCTGAAATTGAAGTTCGTGATCTCGGCGACATTTGGTTTCAGCAAGACGGCGCCACTTCCCACACATCGCATCAATCCATGGACTTATTGAGAGAACATTTCGGTGAGCACATAATTTCACGTTTTGGGCCGGTCGATTGGCCACCAAGATCGTGTGATATCACACCGTTAGACTTTTTCCTGTCGGGGTATGTAAAGTCAAAAGCTTATGCCGACAAACCCGCTTCGATTCAGGCCTTGGAGGAAAACATCACGCGTGTCATTCGCTAGTTACCAGTCGAAATGCTCGAACGAGTGATCGAAAATTGGACTCAACGGATGGACCATCTGCGACGTAGCAACGGCCAACATTTGATAGACATAATCTTCAAAAAATAAATGCCAAAGAATGTTCTTTCAAATGATAATAAACATTCTCCATTAAATTTGAATTTTCTGTGTTTTTTTTTTCTTTAAAAAAGTAGGGAACCTCGAAATGGATCACCCTTTAGTTGCAGCGATCTATGGAAGATTGTGTCTCTGGTGTTGGCTCGGGAGGTTTGCAAACAGTCCTCTAAATAATGAGATTAAATTGACTAAATCCTGGTTTGGTATCGAACGTTTCGGTGATCTCCTTTCCGATAGCGAGAACTCTTTATCGGCATCCAGGATTCGTCGGTATACTAAAACTAGACACGGTCCTGTATAGTTCGTCTCTATAAATTATATCGTATGTGGCTTTTAGATCGCTGAATAGAAGTATGGTATTGTCAGTAACACTACCAAGAAGCGGTTCTTTCATATTATTATTATAGACTCTGACTCAACTAGGCTTTTTGATTACTCATCTGGACAGGATCCGCGCTTTGTATAACTAGCTTCGGCGTTTTACACTTCGATAAAACTGAAATCTCTTAATTCTTATTTTTTAAAAGCCGATAAAAACCAATATAAAGTTCAATTTCGGCTCACCTACAGCTTTGCCTTGGTTACCTCGTTTTTGATGCGACAATCTGTTAGCAATCTTCATCCAACAAATGGTTTCTTGGTGTTGCGCGAGTAGCATCCGTTGTGGCTGATCTTATGGTTTGTTGTCGTCGCCATTTTTCTTGATAGATACAGGTGTGTGGTGTTAATTAAAAATGTAAGGGGCAAATGTTGCGATTGCAGTATTTTGCATATATTCTGCCTTCGTAGATATCAGCATTTTTACATTGGCTCCAACAAGATAGAAGTCCGATTTGATAATAACCAACCGGAATGTT
Organism: Rhingia rostrata; assembly: GCA_949824845.1. Taxonomy (NCBI): domain Eukaryota; kingdom Metazoa; phylum Arthropoda; class Insecta; order Diptera; family Syrphidae; genus Rhingia; species Rhingia rostrata. The sequence continues at coordinate 57,816,280 of OX463758.1, read as the reverse complement.
CGGATATCAAAAATGCTGGACGCGTGCCTTTTGTCTATAGCAATGTAATCAATTTGATTGACCGTTCGTTGATCTGCAGACCGACATTTCCCCTTATGCATATCAAAATATGGAAACTGTATTCTGGCTATATTGGCAAAGCAAAGTCCGTTGCCTAAGTCCGTTGCCAGACGTGGTGTCGTGTAGGTTGTAATTTCCCAAAATACTACTAAGAATTCCCCCCTTCACATTTTTGCGTTATAATCACCTAGCATGCTTTAAGCATCGTACTTTTATCTAGGTGCTCTGTTCTAGCATGAGCCCATATGAGGCTTAAGTTTGGTGAGTTTTGTCTTGATGAGGATTGTTACTATGCGTTCTGGAAATATCTCCGAAGCATAAGACTTCTTGGCAAGGTTTGCCGGTTATAATAAATCTACATCCCAAAATTTATCATCATTTTGCCCGTCCAGTCGTATTTTTTCATTGATTGCAGTAATTTCTGCGTTTTGACCCGCTTCCTCTAGTTGTTCGGCTGCAGCAGTTATGTTAAATGCTCGCAGATTGCAGTTGCAGATAGGTACGTTGTCTATTTTCCGTTTAGCATGATTGTCATCGTCAATAATAAAGTCAGTCCTTCCAAGAGTCTTGGTTGCTTGCTCCACAATTGGTGCGATTCAACCAGGTCCATTGCCTTTATTTCAGTCTAAATTGTTCAGAGTGTGTCTTTTATTTCAAGGTTAGCATTTTAGGAGTGATTAATAAATTAAATCGTTTGTATTCATATCGGGCTATTAAAAATCTGTAGTATGGCATTTCTTACATACTTCCAGCTCTCCTTCGCCGTATCGATTTATACCTTTTTTTTTATTTATCCGCAAAAAACAGTGTTAACATAAAACATTGACTATTTCGAATAAATACTCAGCCCGACACTCGAGGTAAATATTATATTTTTTGTATAAAATACACCTCACTTTTGAAATGGTCTACTTATAATAATGGACAGCCGTGAAAACACTTTTTTACCAACACCAATGCGTGTAGTACATGAACTCATTAGGTGTTCAGGAAAATTGTACCAAATGGTAGACTCTAGCAAAAGAATTAAATGTAAACAATTTCATGAGTTTAACTAAACATGGCGTGGATTTAGTGTAAACGATTTTTGGTTATTTTTAGAAATCCCATATCGTGCAGGGGTTTTTTTGTGCTTATTCTCCTCAGAGTAAACATCGAACGAAAAAATTATGTTTTTGGAAATATTTTCACAAGAGTCTTGAAGCAGCATGTGCCGTACGGTACTGAACGCACTTTTGAACTTAACTTGTCTGAATTTTTTTTATTTTTTTTTAATTTCCCTCCTAACAAACTAATTTGAGAGAATTTATTGGACTTAACTCGAGCCTGTTCAAAAAATCTGAGTACTTTTAGGGGAATTTGAATTTTGACTGGATTGGGTAAATTCACAAAACACACACATACATAAGTTCAGGGTGACATTCAATTTTATCAAATTACATCTCAATGTTGAAATAAATTGGAAAAGGAAAGGATTTCGATTTTTTATTTATGACCTGTCCCTTATCAGATACATTCTTTAGTACGCATCATTAATTGGGGGACTGAAGTAAATTTTCCTTCTTTTCGGACAATTGGATCCGAAAAAAAATTCTTCTTACATAACCCTTGCTAGTGAATGTGACGTGATATCATTTTATCGAAAGGCCAAGTAGAATGGATGGATGTACAAGCAATAGGCATAGACCTCTGTCCATCCGATTAGAATCTTTGACCTCTTTATAAAGTTGACGAATTTTCGTTGTTGTTGTTCGAATTTGAAACAGTGACTCAAGTCATAATCATCTGTATACGGTAGGGATGTTGGTATAGAATACCATAAGTCATAAAACTATGGCATGTGCCATTGATAACTTTGTTTATGGCTTGTTTGTGTGATTGTGTGCCGATCTAGTGCTATTATACGACTAGAATGTTGTTGCTACAAATCAAATTAAGATATAGAGGGATTGTAAGGGATGACCTTATGTCAAAAACCTTTAAGCAGTGCTATGTTTTATGGTGGCTTTCAACAGAAAAAAATATCTTTAGTATAAAAAGAATTTTAAGTATAAGTTTGGTAAAGTGTGATGATGGAATCTATTGAAACGTTGTGACCGGTCTGCATTAAGATTTTGTTTGTAGCAAATGTGATATGGTATGAGGTTTTGAAAAAAAAACTTAAGAAGAGATGAGCTAAAATCAAAGCTATGCATTTTTATAATCGATGTGTTGAAGGCAAAATCAGTGTCATCAACATATACACCTGATTTGAGTGAAATAAAAATATCATTATAAAATTATGTAGATACATAGAATACAAACGGAAGAATTGGAAATATTCATGCGATAAAGACATTTGCTTGATCTCCGTAACAGAATTAAAAAAAGGGATCTTGTCCAAAAATAAAAGGCTTTAATGATTTCTACACCTGTAAATCTTCCGGAACAATGGAAGGCGGATCATCGTTGCTTATTAAAGAGTGTGTCAAGTAAGTAGAGCTGTAAAAGTAACGACAAAATGAAAACCCGTATGGATTCGGTACCTTTTTAACTGACTACCCGTTACAAAAAATTCGTAACTTTCGTTACTTTCTTATGTTCGATACAAATTATAATCGTTTACTTTTTAACGTATGTATGTACTCACTACTCAGAGACCAATGTACGTCAGCACACCACGGAGCCACTTACACGTTCTCAACGGTTGAGTCACTCATCATAAAATTCTATCGTACGACTTACACACTACCACACATACAAACTGACACAACAAGGGTTGAATTAAAACAAATCTTTCTCGTACTTCTACGAAAAGAACCGCAACTTGTGGAACAGTGCGATTAACGAGATCAAAACATACAAATTACGAATTTGATGCGAGTAACAAAACATGTGAAAGTAACGAAACTTAGTTGATAGTAACGATTCGGTACTTCGAGTCGAATCAAATACCCGTTACTCAGTAACGAATACATACGGTTTGCTACAGCTCTACAATGAAAACGAAGAACTACTTATAGAGCTTGAGACTGTCCAAGTTAAAACTAGTCAGCGTACTTTTAAGATCTCATCTATCTACTGTCTAACTCGTTCCGCGCTTAAAAAAATTGTTTTCAAAAACTTGCTTCAATCTATGAACCCTATTTGCGTTACCGACGAAGATTTCAATGTGAAACACACGTTCTTGAGTCCTAGATACATCTCGCAAAAAGGAAGAATGCTCTATAAAGCAGGTATGGAGTACAGTTGTGATATCCATTCAACAAGCAAACCGAGCTACTGGCCAGCTGCAGTTCGAAAATACTGATAGATTTTTTCCGTATGAAAGAAATATCTAGCAACCACATAAAAGTTAAAGAGACCTTCGGTTTGTCGTCGGGTTATTCTCATTTATTTTGAAATTGAGGACGGGCTCAGTGGCGCGATGGTTAGTGCGTTGAACTGCAGCGCAGAAGGTCTGGGTTCGATTCCCAGCCCTAGCAACACCTAAATGATTTTTCACTGGCCCTCCTCTCGAGATGATCTGACAAATCATCCGAGTAGTATCAATTGTCATGAATAGCTTATCTCCACTTCGCCGTTCGGATTCGGCATAAAACAGGAGGTCCCACCATCGTGCAAGAAGTACACACGCACACATAAATGGCTGTGAGAAAAAAAAGCTAGGCCCTGGGTACTAACGAGTCTGTTGCTCCATAAATTTATTTTTTTTAATTTAATTCTGAAATTGAGACTAAAAAAAAACTATGAACTGGAGCCAGATTAATTAGTCAACTAGGAAGGCTTTTTGAATGATATTTAGGAAACTGTTCAACTGAACGTTCCATGAAAATGAGGTTAAAGTTTGTCAAGATCGTAAAGAGCGCCTTCTGGAATAATAAGCCGGCCTATATGTGATGCACGATATCTTCCGGAAATATAAGAACTGATCAAGGAAAAAAATCAAGGAAAGCGCATAAAGGTGGCAACAGAGTCGTGTTCTGCTACATTTGAATTCGATGGGAAAGGGTGCATAAAGAAAAATGTCTTGGCTACTCAGAAAACATTCCCAGAAAACAAGCGTCAAACCTTATATTCATGCAAGTGCTAAAGCCGGTGTGGACCTACAGTAGATATGTTGTACCAAGAAAACAAGTGCAAATATTTTACAATTTAAAAAAAAAATGGCTGCTTAGAGAAAATGACTAAGCAGCGTTCTGTAACAGAAACGACGATATACATACGGACCTAGGAATTCCTACCAATGATATAAAATTTATTGCACCGACTACAAAGAACGAAACCTTTGGGCTTGGCTATATATAAAAACTAAACGCTTCGAAATTGCGTAACACGCATTAATGGAATCCAACCATTCAAAACGTATGGAAATGTATACACATCTGCGTAGCTTATAAACAACCTAACAAACGTTGTACCATTATAACTTCGTATATGCTTGTGAATTTTCCTGCATAATTTCTAAAACAGGCTTCTACACAAACAATCGACTGAAAAATTCACAAATGCACAAGTACTATATAAGGCATACAGAAATAATTGCTCGTGGAAATAAGGTTTTATTGCCTTATAGGGGAATATTTGTTAGTTGGGAAGCCTCTACGATCCGGACAAAAGCTATGTTCCGAACGATTGAATTGCATTGGGGGGGTACATTGTGTTCAGGCTACGGACGGTGTGTTTTTTGACAAAGCATATACTAGATATCTTGGTCATTTGAACTCTTTGCTACAATTTAGCAAAATGGTTTTTAAATACCAACTCAGGCCAATGATATTTAATTTCGCTGTTGCAGGAATTATTGTAACGGGTGTTTTTTTCAGAGGTATAAAACTTTGAATTGAAATAACACAAGAAAATCGTTTTAATGTCCACCAACTTGGCTCACTACGGGATCAGTGGCGCGATGGTTAGTGCGATGAACTGCCGTGCCGAAGGTCTGGGTTCAATTCCCAGCCGTAGCAACACCTTAATGATTTTTCACTGGCTCTCCTCTCGAGATGATCTGACAAATCATCCGAGTACTATCAGTTGTCAAGAAAAGAAAATCTCAAATTCGCCGTTCGGAGTCGGCATAAAACAGGAGGTCCCACCATCGTGCAAGAAGTACACACGCACACATGAATGGTTGTGAGAAAGCCCGGCCCTGGGTATTAACGAGCCTGTTGCGACAAAAATTTGTATTTTAATTTGGCTTTATTGAAAGGATACTTTTATGCCATTAATGGCATGTGGCCTCCGCAGTATGTCGGCAATAACGCCACGAATGTTGGCTTCCAAGTCCCCTAACGTTTGTGGTTTGTTGGCGTAGACGAGTGACTTCACATATCCCCAAAGAAAATAATCCAATGGTGTCAAATCACACGATCTTGGTGGCTCATCGAATGTTTCCTTCAATAAATCGACTGTGACGTGCGCTGTGTGGCATGAAGCGCCGTATTGTTGGAACATCTAATCCACATTCATGCCATCCAAATCGGGAACAAAGTAGTCGGTTTTCATGGCTCTATACCTGACTCTCCAGCATCATTTGGGAAGAAGTATGGCTCAATGACTCCACCAGCCCACAGAGCACACCAAACAGTCAGTTTTTGTAGATGTAATGGCGTCTCAAGGGTCTCATGTGGATTCTCTTCACTCCAAATGCGGCAATTTTACTTGTTGACGTAGCCATTCAACCAAAAATGAACCTCATCACCGAACAAAATTTTGCGATGAAAATCAGCATCGAGATCAATCTCATTTTCGGCCCATACACCAAAATCACGACGCATTGCATGGTCTCGCGGCTTTAATTCTTCCACAAGCTGGATCTTATAAGGTCGTAAGCCAAGATCTTTGCGCAAAATCTTCCATAAAGCTGATGGACAAAGCTCCAATTGCTGTGCACGGTGGCGAATCGATTTTTTCGGGTCCTCTTCAACACATTGCTACAGCGGCAATTCATTTGTCGGTGCGCACTGTTCGACGTCTCTGCGGATGCGTATAATCACATAGAGTAAACGTAGTGCGAAAACAATCCATGATTAACCGAATTAACCATTGTTTTCGAAATAAATTTGCAAGATTTGCAGGCGTTGTTCATTTGTCAACCTGTTCATGATGGAATGGCAAACCAATCTGAACATATATGACATTAGAATTGCCCGATTTGACCACAAAATGTCAGTTTTATCTCTATTCGAAAAACCAACCTCTTACAAAAAAAACACCCGATATGAGCTGCAGTTGGGTGTTAAGCCGCCATGAGCTAACTTTGATATTGGCTTTGGTATGTTTTGGAAAAAAATTGCTGATCATGACAGTCCATCGACTTTTGATGTTGGTTCTATCCTTCATTTTTTTTATAAGGTCGATAATGCCACCGACGTGTAATCCGCACCACGCAGTGGATACATTTTTCTGTGTGTAAAAGGGTCTCAATAACATTGTAAGGATCTCTCTCGATCCAAAAGCAGCAATTTCCATTTGTTCCCATTAAGCCAAAAATAAGCTTCACACAATTTCGCGGTAAATACATAGCTATGCGTACTGGGATGTTCATAAACGTTAACCCCGTCGGTTATCTGGAAGCACATTGATTCCCAACCTGTTTTTATTATTTTCAATCGGCGTTACTAAAAATCAAACGCAAATTTTGACATTAGGGTTATTCATGTAACGTCATTAGTTTCCATCGTGAGAAATTGTAAGTTTACGACGACGCACGTTTCATTACCGCCCTTCAAATACACCACTAAATAATGTGGTAAATCACTGAATTCCATTTCATTTTACTTTTTTATTATTAAAAGACATTTTTCCTTGTATTCTATTTCCCTTCTCGATAATTTTGTCAAGTTTAGCACATATGCTTAATGTATGGCAGTGACTTATTAATGTAAAAAAAGCGTTTCAAAAGTGTACAACGTTTGCCATCTCAGTTTACACAGCCAATTCGTGTGCAAAATATCCGATATTGTTGAAAAAGATTTCAAATACAAAATTTGACATTTCGTTAACCACGTCACAAGTTTACCACGTTTACAGCATTTATGATGCATGAATACCAATTCATTCATTGGAACACACCACATGATGGAATTGAAATGTCACCCCCATTGCTTTTTATAGGAATTTTTAGAAAACTCCGTTTTAGTTCAGTGGAATGACAATCATTACTTCATAGAAGTAAATGTTGATCAGTGAATAATAAGAAGTGATTTTCTGCGAAAACATGTTCTATAATTCATAAACTCGACAATGATTGAATTTATAAAAACGCTGCAAGAAGTAAAAGAAAATTTCGAATGATGGTTTTGAATGATAGCTATAACTGGGCCCTAACTAAGTAAGCTAGACTCCTTGATTTAATCTAGTACATTTCAATCCAATAAACTACTTATTCTTTTTTTTATTTCCGGTTTCTATTGGAAAACAAAATATATTTACCGGAAATCCGCAACTAACGTTATACATTTCAAAAAATCCACATGACCCACAAAACGGCGTCTATACTACACAATTTTACCACTACTTGATGACTTAGATGTGAAAATTCTGTACATTAAATAATAACCTATGAACCAGCACTAGAGGGTCATGTAAATTAATTTATTCGTAAACAAATTTTGAAATGTATGGACATTTGAAAATTATTAGTACAAGGTGGCGCAAAAGTAATCCTCCTATCAGAAAATGCTATAAATTTTGCGATTGGCCCCTAATGTCAGTTCTGTTTTGACATTTGTGTAGTAAACACATGCGAAATACACGTTAATAAACAATGTTACGCTACACTGGTCCAGAACTCGGAATATTGGTGACTATTTATTTGAGCAATAATCGGTCGGTGACTTTGGCACAACGTGAATTTCGTCGCAGATTTCCTAGCCGTCCAACGCCTACTGGTGAAACACTGCGACGTTTAGCCGCTCGCCTCGAAGAGACTGGCACAACACGAGATGCTGCCAGGCGTGGCAGACCCCGGAGTAGCCGTTGTGCAGAGAATATTGCTGCTGTAGCCGAAGATGTCATGGAAGCGCCGTCGATATCGACCAGACGACGTGCCACGCAAATGGGTATCAGTCGACGGTCTTTACAGTGAATTTTGGTACAGGATTTGAAGATGTTTCCGTACAAAGTCCAGACGGTGCATCAGCTGTTAGCTGCTGACCGCCAATCGCGTCTAACATACGCTCAAGCCATCCTTAATCACCACCAAGAGAAATATTATTTCTCATCAAAAATAATCATGAGTGATGAGGCCCATTTCAAAAAGCAAAATTTACGCTTCTGGGGCACTGAAAATCCGCGCGTAACCCACGAAGAGCCATTACACCCGCTCAAAGTCACTGTATGGTGTGCTGTTTTCGCTGGAGGAGTCATCGGACCTTTTTTCTTCGAAGACGTCGCGGGCCAAACGGTTACTGTGAATGGTGAGCGCTACAGAGCAATGCTCAACGAGTTCTTTTTGCCGCAACTTGATGAATTGGGATTGGAAAACATGTGGTTCCAACAGTACGGTGCAACGACACACACTGCACGTGCCACAACCGATATGCTGAAGGATGCATTTCCCGGGCGCCTAATCTCCCGTTTTGGCGATTTGCACTGGCCAGCAAGATCGCCTGATTTGACCGCTCCAGACTTATTTTTGTGGGGCTTTTTGAAGTCGCGGGTTTATGTCAACAGCCTCAGACTCTTGCAGCTCTTAAAGACAATATCCGTCAAGAATGTGAGGACCTATCGCCGGAAGTTTTGGCCAAAGTGATGGAAAATGCCATAAAAAGGGCTCAAATGACAATCAACTGTGGCGGCGGCCATTTACATGACACCATATTCTCGACTTGATGTAAAAAAAATTAAAAGACCAAATAAAAATAATCCACAAGAAGAATCAAAGTTTTTCATTTTTTTTAAATTACAGCCAAAAAAACATCGGAAGGTTATTTTTGCGCAACCTTGTAGATACGCTTAATAGCTATCGAAATAAATTTTGTTACTTTTCGTCTACTACAATAATGATACAACTACTACGGATATGGCTATGGCGGATGTACCAAGAGCGTCGATGACGTAAATGCGCAGAACGAGAAAAAAAACACTATGACGAATTCGGTTTCCGGTAGTACCATTTACTACCATCCCTTTTTTGTTTTCATTAAGGTAACACTGGTAAACGTATGCAACACGTTATTTACCTTAATTGTCCTTAAAGGCCAGGCAATGCCACAGACATTTTAATGTTTTCTCTTATATAGAGTGTTTTTCCTTGTTAGGATATAGTCTTACTCTCTGTATCTCTCTTTTGTAATGAAATTAGCCTAATGGATTGATGTTCCATGCCCCTGTACAGAGTATTAAATTTTTGAAAGGCAATTTCCTTCCAATTAGACAAACTTTTGTACAAAAACCCACCTATGTGTCATGACCATGGTAGTATAATGAGGAAATTACTCTGACCTGGAATAATTCATGCAACAAAATCTTTCTACACAACTGTATTGCATTTGAATTCGTCCACACGAATACAACGAGTGTGTGTCAGAGAAGAGTGAAATTAAACCCTTCGCATGCTCTTGTCCTTTGACATTTAATTTTACCTCGCTAACTTGGACATTGAATGGTGTGACGTCTACCAGATAAGGGTCAACTCTTGACGTACATTTAAGGACATGCTTCAAAGTTCAAGGCGGCGGCGGTGACGAGTGGTTTGAGAGAATTTGATGTGTGGTTCGGACATATAAAGGATGGTGTAGTGTATCCTCAAGGCGGATAGGAATAATTGGAAAATGAGAGACATATCTATATTTAAATGTTCTTGAGAATTGAGATAACCTCTGCAATGCCTACAGGTGGCATAATGACGAAATATCTCATTCAAAATGGGAAGCATTTTCGAGATCACACTTTGAATATGTATATCCACATGAATAGGATATTAGGTGGTTTTAATATGTGCTTGTGTTACCCCCCATTTCGGGATGAAGTTAGGTTAGAAGTCTACGCGTGCACATTAAGGAAACAAGTAATTGTCTATTAAATTATATATGTCACCTTTAACTTGATTATGTGGTGTGTAACTCTTATCAAGCCTCTGAAACACATGATCAATTTATGTTAAAGAGACCATCAAAAAGGTGGAACTTTTGTAAGGGTCATTTGCATGTGTCATGACGAGTTAATCAGCAATTTGATACTCGTGACAAAAAGCAATTTGAATGATTACATCTTATAAGCTATTTTAAGCATGAGAAATGAATAAAATCAGTTTGACGGGTATCGAAATTTGTCATTATAACGGGTGATCCAAGTAGAGATACTTTTTTCAATAGCCTTTTTTGACAGATCACGTGTGAGTCGTGTCATGCTGTCATGTTATTTTTGTTTAGTATTGTTTGGCATTTCATAATGGAAAGACTTACGCGTGAACAACGTTTACAAATTGTTCAACTTTATTATGAAAATTCACGTTCTGTGAGGAATGTGTTTCGTGTACTTCGCTCAACTTATGGTCAACATAATCGGCCTACTGAGCATACTATTCGCAACACCATCACCCATTTGGAGACCCAGCATTCATTATTGGATAATATTCGACCGAATAGACCACGTCCAGCACGCTGTGAAGAAAATATAGCGGCCGTAGCTGAGAGTGTACACGAAGACCGTAGAGAGTCGATTCGGCGCCGTTCGCAGCAACTCGGACTGACGTGTGGAACGACTTGGCGCATTTTACGTCAAGATCTTAAATTGAAAGAGTACAAAATACAGCTTGTGCAACAATTGAAGCCGCTCGACCTTCCCAAGCGACAACGCTTCGCTCTATGGGCTCTTGAAAAGTTCCAAGAAGATCCGACGTTTTCGAGGCAAATTTTGTTTAGCGATGAGGCCCATTTCTGGCTCAATGGGTATGTTAACAAACAAAATTGCCGCATTTGGGACGAAGAGCAACCTGAAGGGATTGAAGAACTGCCACTTCATCCAGAAAAAACAACGGTTTGGTGTGGTTTGTGGGCCGGTGGAATCATCGGTCCATATTTCTTTAAAAATTATGCCGGTGCGAACGTAACCGTCAATGGCGACCGTTATCGTGCCATGATAACCGACTATTTGATGCCTGAAATTGAAGCTCGTGATCTCGGCGACATTTGGTTTCAGCAAGACGGCGCCACTTCCCACACATCGCATCAATCAATGGACTTATTGAGAGAACATTTCGGTGAGCACATAATTTCACGTTTTGGGCCGGTCGATTGGCCACCAAGATCGTGTGATATCACACCGTTAGACTTTTTCCTGTGGGGATATGTAAAGTCAAAAGCTTATGCCGACAAACCCGCTTCGATTCAGGCCTTGGAGGAAAACATCGCGCGTGTCATTCGCCAGTTACCAGTCGAAATGCTCGAACGAGTGATCGAAAATTGGACTCAACGGATGGACCATCTGCGACGTAGCAACGGCCAACATTTGATAGACATAATCTTCAAAAAACAAATGCCAAAGAATGTTCTTTCAAATGATAATAAAAATTCTCCATTAAATTTGAATTTTATGTTTTTTTTTTCTTCAAAAAAGTAGGGAACCTCGAAATGGATCACCCTTTATAATAGGGAAGGAAGTCCCTTCTAATGATAATTGGAATGAATTTTAGGACAGTTAAAAACTATCAATCATGTAACATTGGTGAAGAAGCGACTTACGGCCGAGCAAGGGATCTAGTGATTTTTAAGGCTTCTTACAAAAATCTCGAAATTCTTACGCTAACAGTTGTACAGCGTGGCCCAAAAAACACATCTATCCACCGTTTTGTAGAAACAACAAAACAAAATTCGTTGAATTTTATACGAGTAAGCAACGGTTTCTTTCGAACTGTCAAAAGTAACAATTTATTTATTAGCACGATCAAATCATTTGATCGACATTTTTTTGTTTTCTATTCTGACACACACATTTTCTTTATTTTTTCCTTGGAATTTGAGTGTCACCATTATGTTGTAGATTGCAGAGTCTATAAATGTCAAATTTAACGAGTATTCGCTCATTTAAGATTAAGGAGAATCGGTAGGTGTGAATGGTACACATGCCGTTGTCATGAATATATATATATGCGGCATCTACTCATTCTCTTGTACACCAGTGGGTGGCTGTATATGAAGATAATTCGTTGGAATAGAATCAGTTTTTTGAACTAGTACGTTCCATTTAACCTGTACCGGCAAGTAGGTAGAAATTTTTGGTTAGCTGGCGCTTATTGGAATATATATTCGCAAAGTGTGATGACTATTAATGACAAATTTAACGAATATTCGCAGATTTGTCAGTCGTTAATTGTCCATAAAAACATTATAAAAAACATTAATGAAGTTTCTTAAGAGTGAAAAAGCTAATTTCGAACCAAATGGAAATGTCATTAGGATTTAACCAAATGAAATGAATTGCCATGTGATTGGACTGTCAATATTATCAAAAGATTGGTATCTGTTGACGAAACGAATCAAAATTAAGAATCTTGAAATGATGATATTTATGCAGCGAGTCCCGAAATTAACACCACAAAATAATCAAGAGAACAGGACAAAACTGAAGCGATTTATTTAGAAAAGAATCCCCTATCTGTTAATAAGTCCTAAACAGCCGCAGAATATGCTATGAAGAAGAAAAAGTCGTAACCTCGTAAAGTGTCATTGCCCCAAGCGGTGAAAAATAAATGTCCTCACAAAATTCGAAAAAAATAGTGAAGGATATTATCCAAATTTCAGCGACCTCTTTGACGCGGGTTAGCCCTGCGAACTTCAGTTATCCGAATGATGACGTGTGACTTCTGGTACATGAAGAAAACGGAATCGATGAGAGAACTGAGACTTGGGGCAGACCAGCGTAGTTAAAGGTACATCAATTTATTTGAACATCTATTGGGAGGGTTATTCCACATTCTATTGACAGGTTATTTATAAATATCAAGCTCAATATTATTTAAAGGTGAATCCAACGGTTTCATTTTTCGCTCAGGTATATCATAAGATTGCCTGTGGATCGTAGATTACAGAGACCCTACTTATAGCATGTGGGTTGATGACAAGGTTCATTCCATATTCTAGCGCCACTTAAGTAAGCTTGACTTATCTAAGACAATTTAAGTCATGAAAAATTACCACACAAGAAATAATTTTTGTCATTCAGCATTAGGCCCTATTGAACTATTGTACATAGGTAAATTTGAATAAACATGGATCTGAAACTTCAAGGCTGTTAAAATTTTGATAAAAAAAAACAATAAAATAAAATTGGATTGCAGTCCATTTTTTGGTGATAAAATTAAAACTCTCACAGTAAATCTGTCAGAGTTGACAGAAACCAAAAAATCCTTACTTGCGTTTGATCATGATCAGTCATTTGACAGTGATCAGTTAAATCAGAGTTAAATCTGCAAGCATATCAACAGTGGCTTTGACATTTCTATTCACTGTGTAGATACCAGAACGAAATCAATGCGTAAGGAAATTGTTGGACAAGTGGACAGTTGTATTTTGTTTTGTGAACTTCTCTCTGGTAAGGTTTTATACCTTATCTTGTTCCACCGCTACTACAAATATGTGTATCTTCTAGTATATCAAATTAATTCGAGATTTCTATTTTCGATAGAATATTGTTTCTGAATTCTCTCTCAAGTAATCAGAGTGATATCCGGTTCTTTATATCCTTCCGTCAGCTACCATTTAATAGTCAATTCCAAAAGTTATTTCCTATTTGCACAGCTGACTTGGTTAATGAACTCAACTTTTGCCGCAATAATCTTTTTCGCAATTAACAGATCCTGAGATATCTTAGGAACGAGTTATTTGATACAACTTTCATTTGCCTCTTGTCTATTTTTGGATGCAAGAATATAAACGGACTTGCGGTCGATGACTATTTATAGGTTGTTTGTGAAAGGAAGTTATAGGGATAACTCTGACCCTGGTATTCTGTAACACCAACTACAGAAACAAATGGCAGTTTGAAATGAGTGAGGGATTTTGTTGGGTTGCTTTAACATTCCACTGGGAAGGATGTTTCGTAATGACCAAGAAAATAATCCCTGAAGTATTTTCCAAATGTGATCTGTGTAACATGTGATTGTAGGTTTGACTAATGTACATGAACATACTTCGGTTAGTGGCCTAGCGTGACGTTAGAAAAGTAATATCAATATTTCTCCTTGGAATGCCGGCCAAGCCATACTGCATCCGATTAATATATACTTAATATAGACAAACAACGACCAAGGATCAACACTACCCAGACGCTTAGGGATACTCTCCAAAAGAAAAAGAATAATGTAACACATGCCAGTCCTCTAGTAATTCAATGAAATCTACCAACTAAACCCGATTTTCAACCTACCGAAATAGGCTTGAACTTCAAAATACAACTTTCGTATTTCAGTACAACTTCATTGCGAATCAAGGGCGCAGTAGCTTAGTGGTAAGTGCGTTGTATCAAATCCCAAAAGTAACAACACCTAAGTGTTTTCTCTCGTCCACCTCTTTCTGACAAACATTATCCAATACCCTGAAATCGAGTGCAGTAAAAAAAAACTACGGCAAATCGCTAAACGAGATTAGACAACAGCTCAATGTCGCACTTTCCGGGACATTCCGGCATTGCTACGCAGCTAGAAAGAAAAAGCTCCCAAAACCTAACCAGCAGACATCTTTTGAGACACTGCTTCTTAGGCAAACATGCTTTTGGGCTGGGTAATTTTTACTTACTACGATTTTGTGTACGCATATCAATTACTATCGGGTGAATGTTTTGATTCAAAATGTAGACCAGTTTAATTTTGTTTTGTTACCAATACAACTTTCATTCAACAATTAGTTTTGTTATCTAATAATTAATTATTCATCTAAAATAAAATTATCGCAACTTGGCATCACTTGTGTAAACCGCGAATGTACCAGAGCAGTTGTCACCCAACCCACAACCAGGGTCATTTGTTGATAAAAAGACAAGCTGAGGTTAGGCAGTCTACGTCCAGCTTTCCACTTCATTGTTCAAGTTTCTGAAAAACAATCCAAACAATTGATAAATTCTCCATGCGCAAACATTTATTCAAACAAAAGAAAATCCAACACAAACTAGCATCCATTCAATTTTCACCCGTGAACTTGCGTTCGCGTAACGGCTTTTCTTAACCCAAAGTGTCAAACTCCACAAGTGTTGCTCAATTTTTTTTTGTATCGCCACCATGAAGCCACCGGTACCTGCAGACTCGAATAATAATCTAAATCGCAATCGCGTTAAAATATTTACTGTAGGCGATTCATTTGACTCGTTGGAGACTGAGGTGAGACGGTCACGAAAAGCCGCCTCAACGTACAGTCACTCGCGAGCGGCTAGGCAGATTTACGACGAGTATGTGAATTACTCGTCCATACATGGCGTGCAATACTTTGGACAGCAGCGACCGTATTACGAGAGAATTTTTTGGCTGTTTGTGTTCCTCATCTCGATCTTTTGTTGTTCGAATCTGATCTACGACATCTACATAAAGTGGTGCGAGACGCCGGTTATTGTCAGCTTTTCGGAGAAGTCAACGCCGGTATGGAACATTCCCTTTCCAGCGGTCACTATATGCTCGGAGACCAAGAGCGTTAAGAACGAGACGCTTGATTTTACCCGGTTTTACAACCATCTGAAGAATTTTAATGGCACGGCGTATGAACCTCCGGCTAACATGTCTGTTAGTGATTTGAACAAAATGCGAAGCTTGCTGCAGATATGTGGCAACCACTTGGTGGAAGGGATCAAGTTTGGAGAACTCGAGCCAATTGATTTGTACGACAACTTAAATGATATAGTGCCGCCGTTCGAGAGGATTTATCCGTTCTGCAAGTGGATTACACATTACGGCTCATGTGAGGAGGTGTTTGTCAAGAGCTACACAGAGGAGGGTGTGTGCTACACATTCAATGGATTGAATGCGTCAGAAATATACCGAGAAGACACCTATCAATACGAACATTTCATAAACGAAACGCCGTTGACCACGCGCAACCATGCCATCGAGTGGACACTTCAAGAGGGCTACGATGAGAATACTGGCATTCAGACATACCCCGCTCGTGTACTTGGTGCTGGGCCAAGAGCTGGACTATTTGTAACCCTACAAAGCTTCGAACAGAACTTGGACTACGTGTGCCGCGGAGCCGTTGAAGGATTCAAGGTGATTTTACACTCGCCCGATGATGTGCCTCAGGTCTCGCATCAGTTCATTCGAGTGCCGTTCCACAAAGAAGTCGTTGTGCTCGTCAAACCCAACATGATCACAACACTCAACGGAATCAGTGACTACGAGCCGAACCGAAGGCAATGCTTCTTCAACACAGAACGCTACCTGCGGTTCTTTAAAATCTACACACAGAGCAATTGTGAGCTGGAGTGCCTGACCAACTACACGCTCAGCAAATGTGGTTGTGTCAAGTTCTCGATGCCGAGAACGGCGGACACACCCGTGTGTGATGAATCAAAGATTCACTGCTACGATCTGGCTGAAGATGACTTGCTAATCAATGAGTTCGCCGAGGGTTTGTTGGCTGACTCCAAGCTATTGGTGCGAGGCAGGACAAAGTGCAACTGCCTACCAGCGTGCACATCGCTGGTATACAATACCGAGCTGTCACAGGGAAGCTATAATATTGAGAAGCTACTTGCGTCGCATGGGGATACACAGTATTTAAAGGAAAATGTTGGTGTTATGCTGTCGCGTTTGTCGCTGTACTTTAAGGAGAATCAATTCATCACTTCAAAGCGCTCAGAGTTGTATGGTGTGACGGATTTTGTCGCGAATTGTGGCGGTCTTCTGGGACTGTTTATGGGCTTTTCCGTACTGAGCATTGTCGAGCTGGTCTATTACCCAACGATGCGGTTGATGACGAATATTCAGCGAATGCGGCGCGGTGCATGAGTGGAAAAGGTGTAAAAAAGTGTAAAAGATGTAGATATGTAAATTGTAATGTAAATATAGGCTTAATCTGTGAAATTGTTAGTTTTTTAAAATTTGTTTTCAATATATTGAGTGATTTAAATGAGATGAGTTTGATTTTTAAGGAGCTTTTAGTTGGGCTGTTGGTTTCGTTTTGTAATAAGGGCGGTTGGAAACTGAGTTATAGAATTGACAATGAACGATGTTTGAAAGGCTATCAAGGGTTAAGCGACGCATTTTAGATGTAAATAATTTCAAAATTGAAGCCATATACCTTGGCTCTGACACTGGCGCTTTGTTGGATATCTTTTGTTCCTTTATCGATATTTTAACCATAAATACATATCCCGACGAAATACTCATGCGGGTCATGTTAAAAGCCTGTTTGTGACGCAACTGTTTTTGGCTATTTGTGTTTCTCATCTCGATCTTTTGTTGTTCGAATCTGATCTACGACATCTACTTAAAGTGGTGCGACACGCCGGCTATTGTTTCCCTTTTCCTTTCCAGTGGTCACTATATGCTCGGAGACCAAGAGCGTTAAGAACGAGACGCTTGATTTTACCAAGTTTTACAAGCATCTGAAGAATTTTAGAGGCACGGCGTGTATGAACCTCCAGCTAACATGTCTGTAAGTGATTTAAATAAGATGCGAAGCTTGCTACATATTTGCCTAACACTGGGACATGGAATTATAATAAACGCAAAACAGGACCTGAACAAGACTCACTTGAATTTGCAGCGGAGAAGATGGGCAAGAAAATTTCGAGCATAATACCGTTGACATTAAACAGATAAAGCATGAAATCGTATCACCGGGGTTGGCTATGCTCTACCTGATGAAAACAAGAGCCCGATTTCACTTTTGATAGTAAGATGTCCCTACAAGCAGAGAAATCCAAGGATCTTCTAGAGCCGGAAATTTATATTCTCACACTTATTAAAAATCACTGAAATTTTAAAGATCGTTTTACAACCACATAATAGACATTTGGAAAAGCTTGACTTCTTCAATACTTCCAAGAGCGAGTGAGCCAGAGAGAGAGAGACAGAAAGATAGATAAATTTATAGAGAGAGGGAATCAGTTGAATCTTTTTTCACCTGCTTTCAATCATTATATGACGTACCTACAAACTTTATTTCTTCCACCACTGGGTAACCTTAAGAGATTAATGTCTAATGCATCTGCATGAAACACATTGACACAGCAACTCTTCCCGTACAATTAGTTTTACTAACTCTTACTGATTTTCATTTATTTATTTCCAAAAAGAGAGAGGTAACCCCTCCATAAAAATAAAATAGTTTGCGGCTGAACTGTTTGTTAAAAACTGGCAAGTTGTTTGTTTTGACATGTTTTCTATGTCATTTGAATAATCGTAAACGATTATCCTTTTAAAACCTACGGAAGTAGTGCCTTGGAAGACTCCTCACAATAAACTGGCCAAGGTGCAAGGAACTGCATGCCTGTGCATCGGTGGAGCACAACACCCTCAGTAGCACTAGATATTATTTTTCTACCCCTTGATATTTTTGTAAGACAAATGGCAGCTAACTAAGCCATCCGACTTAAAGTCATTTGTCAATGGTCAAGTGTTCAAACTGGCCACTCCACAATTCTAAAAGAAGTCAAATATTTCCGAAAACACCGATTACACCCTTACATGGTTAAGCTTTGATGAGAGTTTCCAGGTAACAATCGTAGACATGTGAAAGTAACGGAACTGCAAAAAATTACTAGATCCGATGTTATACCGATATGGCTTCGAAACAAATAATGGAGTGGGTGCTGGTGTCTGCTCCGACAGGCTAAACCTCAGCCTATCTTTCCGTGTTCCTAATCAGCGTGTTCCAGGCGGAACTCATGGCGTTCAAAGAGGCGATCTTTATTGGCTGAGAGATAATGTAACATCTGACAAGATATTAGCATCTTTCTGACAGCCAAGCGGCCATCAAATCCCTGGAATCAGCATCATCAAACTCAAAGACACCTCTAGATGGCTCATAATCTCTTCAAAAGTTGGCAGAGCAATAATTTAACATTTACCTATGATAGGTACCTTGGCATAGTGACATTCCAAAGAACTGTAAGGCTGATGATCTCGCTAGACATGGAACTAAATTACCAGACAAACTTGACACATATGCACTTTGTATTCACATCGATACTTGCAAATCATACTAGCGGAGCATGCTTACAGCAAATCAAATCTCAGATGGAGTCTTGGCACGACGCGACGTGTCAAATAACCAAGATCCAAGGCACTGATCTCGCTAGGCCATACATTAACGCCGCCATAGGTGTCATCACTGGACACTGTCCAAACTACGCCTTTATTTTCGAACGAACTTCTGCAGAAGCTGTATTGACGAAGAGGAAGAAGAAACAATACTTCATCGTCTTTGTAACTATCTTGGAGCTTACTGCACTCAAAATCTCTAAGATTTTTAAAAAATGGGAGTAAGAAGTCTCCCACGATTTATTAATAGCTTAGATTGGTTTTCTTACAGGTAAGAAGAAGAATATACAAGAATACACGTGGTATGGCAATGGACCAAGAACTGTTATAAGTGTGTTGTCAAAACGCTGGCAGCCACTCTAATCTAACCTAAGACTCCTCACTGAAATTTGGAAAGTTTCATTCACCATGGAAGTGTCAATGATATCATTGGAAACAGTACGAGTCGCCATAGCGAAATGGCCAAGAGGTTTGAAAGCTTGTGTTAGCACCAAAATTGGTAATATCGAGTTATGAATTTTTGTTATAACGGGTGATCCAAGTACACCATCACCCATTTTGAGACCCAGCGTTCATTATTGGATAATATTCGACCGAATAGACCACGTCCAGCACGCTGTGAAGAAAATATAGCGGCCGTAGCTGAGAGTGTACACGAAGACGGTAGAGAGTCGATTCGGCGCCGTTCGCAGCAACTCGGACTGACGTATGGAACGACTTGGCGCATTTTACGTCAACAACTAAAGCCGCTCGACCTTCCCAAGCGACATCGCTTCGCTCTATGGGCTCTTGAAAAGTTCCAAGAAGATCCGACGTTTTCGAGGCAAAGGGTATGTAAACAAACAAAATTGCCGCATTTGGGACGAAGAGCAACCTGAACAACGGTTTGGTGTGGTTTGTGGGCCGGTGGAATCATCGGTCCATATTTCTTTAAAAATTATGCCGGTGCGAACGTAACCGTCAATGGCGACCGTTATCGTGCCATGATAACCGACTATTTGATGCCTGAAATTGAAGCTCGTGATCTCGGCGACATTTGGTTTCAGCAAGACGGCGCCACTTCCCACACATCGCATCAATCAATGGACTTATTGAGAGAACATTTCGGTGAGCACATAATTTCACGTTTTGGGCCGGTCGATTGGCCACCAAGATCGTGTGATATCACACCGTTAGACTTTTTCCTGTGTGGATATGTAAAGTCAAAAGCTTATGCCGACAAACCCGCTTCGATTCAGGCCTTGGAGGAAAACATCACGCGTGTCATTCGCCAGTTACCAGTCGAAATGCTCGAACGAGTGATCGAAAATTGGACTCAACGGATGGACCATCTGCGACATAGCAACGGCCAGCATTTGATAGACATAATCTTCAAAAAATAAATGCCAAAGAATGTACTTTCAAATGATAAAATTTGAATTTTCTGTGTTTTTTTCTTTAAAAAAGTAGGGAACCTCGAAATGGATCACCCTTTACTTATCTTAATTATTGTCTAACAAATGAAATAAACAAATTCATATAAAATGTTTAATGTTTTTTTTCTATGCCGTTTTTTATTTGTAACAAACATTTTGGCAGGACTAGGTAAGTCATGCAGCTTATCAGCGCATGGCTACATCTTCTCTTAGATTTTGTGAAGAATGTGCAAATAAATCAACATTTTAGTACGAAAGCAACTAACACCTGCAAGTATTCAAATACATCTAAAAGAATATTGTTTTTATGTTCACTTATATCAATATAACATTATAAATTATTGCTAAATCTTACAAACTATATAACTATACCAAAAAAAATGTTTTAAGTAAGAGAAACTAGGTAGGTGTAACATCTTGTCAACGTTTTAACGACATTTGTAAAAAAAACATAGAAACTGACCCGTTACTGATTGCGATTCAAAAATTATTTAAACAAATCCATTGCATATTCCTGTGCTGATGGAAGGTTTAAAAAAAATATATTTTTGCTACAAAAAAACATGTGGTCTCCTTTTTTTAATCGGCGAGACTTTATTTGCCTGGCAACTTTCTCAATATTTGCATCTTCCCTTTATATTACTTAACATGACAACATTTCTATATATTATCGTAAAATTGACACAATGTTTCGAGTATTCTCATTTATTTTCCATTTGACTGATCATTTTTACGTCTCCCTAATGGTTTGCAGAAGTTCCCAGAAAAGTTTTACATTTCAATTGAATTTTTCAAGAAAGTTGAGAGAGTATTGAACAAAATGAAAAAAAAAACAATTACATACAGCTGACTTTGACAGTTTTCTAAAATTGGTTTTTGTATTAAAATGTAGATGCAAGCATTGATGTCTTTAATTTTCTGGAGTGAGAGAATATATTCACCAAATGGTCTTTGAATGTGTTTGGGTTTTATAATAAAATACATTTAATCCCCAAATGAGTCTGGGAAAGTACATGGTATATTCATCCTATAAAAACCAAGCTGTCAAATATTTGAATGTCGTCGTTGGTAACAGTAAGCAGCAGAATATGAAGACTCTGGGGGAATGTCTGGTGAAGTCTTTTAGTGGTCACAAAATGTTGAATACCCTTTATCCCAGAAAGTGTAACCATCTAGATAGGAAAGGTGTGTAAATACCCGTTGGAGATAACATTTAATTGTGTCCCTTTTTGTGGTTACAACGAAATTAGTAAAGTAAATTAATATCACCTAATTTTCTTATTCTTAGTTCTAATTAAGAACTAACCGCTAAAAAAATACAAAACCGTCAAGGGAGAAACAATTAAAATCCTGTTTAGATTTTTAAATTTAAATTGACGGGTTCAGTGGCGCGATGGTTAGTGCGTTGAACTGCCGCGCAGAAGGTCTGGGTTCGATTCCCAGCCGTAGCAACACCTGAATGATTTTTCACTGGCCCTCCTCTCGTGATGATCTGACAAATCATCCGAGTAGTATCAATTGTCATGAATAGCTTATCTCAACTAAGTTGTTCGGATTCGGTCCCGCCATCGTGCAAAGAAGTACACACGCACACATGAATGGTTGTGTGAGAAAAAATCTAGGCCCTGGGTACTAACGAGCCTGTTTTTTTTTTTTATATTAATGACACAATGTTAAATCCTTGTCTCCCGAAGTCTCACAATCCTTTTAAGCGTAATTCGTTTGTTTGCATACATAGCCGTTAAGATTCTTTTAATGAAAGGTAAAAAAAGGTGCGTTGGACTACTTAGCTCGGAGTCCTTCCCTTCAAATCCCGAGAGTAAGAATAAAGTAAAACCTCTTACTGGCAAGCATTCAAAAGTAAAATGATGGCTTAAGTTTGCCTTACGAATAATATACTTACGAATTATAAAGAATGTACTGGAGGTACTATTCTTGAGGCAAAAATATAACTTCGCACACACAAGTAAATGGAGAAGAAAGGTAAGGCTCTGTATGGGCCTTAATCCCAGACATATATATGTATTACAAATCGTGCTTTGCAAATCAAAATTTGAAAAAAAAAATATTTTCAGACATTAAAGACGGGCTCAGTGTTGTGATGGTTAGTGCGATGAACTGCCGCGCAGAAGGTCTGGGTTCGATTCCCAGCCGTAGCAACACCAATATGATTTTTCACTGGCCCTCCTCTCGTGATGATCTGACAAATCATCCGACTATCCGAGCAGTGTTAATTGTCAAGAAAAGCTGATCTCAAATTCGCCGTTCGGAGTCGGAATAAAACAGGAGGTCCCGCCATCGTGCGTGTACATTCATGTGTACACACGCACACATGAATGGTTGTGAGAAAGCTCGGTAGTAACGAGACTGTTGCGCCAACATTTGTTTTTTTTTTTATTTAGATGTTGAAGAAATTTAGATAAAAAGTAAAACTACGCTGCGCTATAACACATTCCTTGCTGTTTGTGAGAATTAAGTACAAATCTGCTAAGCTACATATTTTGTATGCCGGTAGACAGGGCCGATACCCAACCAAAAGAAAGTCGGTCTCAAAAAAGTTGTAAACAATTTTTTTTTCAATTCCCGGACGACCTACTAATTGGTCAAATACTACGACGCTCGTATGTAAAGCATCGCAAGAAACACGTGACACTAGAGGCGACGGAAGCCCCCATATATCTCGCAGAGCCGAGAATATCGCTGCCATAACGGAAAATATTGTAGAGGTTTCATCGTTGACTAGAAGACGAGCCTCAAAATCAGGGCTGCCAATGCTAAGACCAGAAACAGTAGCAAATCGCAAAAAAAAACGAAGTAGATTTGAAAAAAAGTGTAGCAGACAATAATGTATAAAAAAAAATGTATACAAAAAAGTAGAGGACAGACAGAATTTAACTGCGCAGTCGATTCGCTAAGACAACCAAAAACTGAGATTTTCCCATACATATTCAGTTTTAGTAGGTTTCTAGAAACCGCTTCTCAGAAGCAATCTTGTAGCTAGAAGGTTGTTAGAGCGAACTGTTCAATACGTCAATACGTATTGAACAATACGTTCAATAAAGAAAAAATGAGATATGAACTAAAACGTCACTATTTAGATGAGCAATCTCTTCTAAAGTATTCATCATTGCAAATAAGCTTTACCAGAGTATAAGACGACAAAAAGTGGATCAAACATCCAGACACAGCCTGTTTATGAAAAGGATCGAGATGGTAGATCGGTGTTATGAATAACGTCAATGTGATACACGATGACGGATGTTTAAATTTTAAGGACTTCGTGCCAACTTCTTCAAACCAAATATAGAACAATGTAACCCAAGGAAGTCCTCGTATTAAGTATTCTGCCCAGATACCATTGTCAGCCCTTGTCAAACTTCTCTGATTTTCCGACATCTGTGGGACAAATGCAAGCCTAATCACTAACCAGCCCACCCTTAATTAAAACCGTTTTTCTCAAACGCTGATCAACATTCCTCCCTCTGTAGCAATTATATCTAGGAATTGCATTTCGTGATGATAATGTTCCTGAAATTCGGCCAAAAAGAATTGAAACTGATTCAATCAATTAGTGCCTGATACTGGATCATCCTTGTATCCTTATTATCCACAGAACTGAATGAGCAATTATGACATATTTCGAGGTGAGTTTTTGTAACGAGACGAGAGAGAGAGATAGAGAGCGAGAGCGCGCTCATCAACAAGACCAGCTCGTTCTTGAGGATAAGCAGCAAACAAAAAATAACGACTCACCGAGTAACAACAGTTTAATATCCTTAGCTGCCTGTATCCCATCCTCTTTGAGATTCCTTTCGATAAGGCGGCTCCTAGCGGCTGCGGCTCGTTCCTCAGCAGACTGTGCGCAGCCCATTGTGCGTATTGCCTCGACACAAAACGTTTTGAAGGTCGTTGGAATCGGCCGTGAATGGCCGACGATTGGTTGAGAATACGAAAAAAATAGGTTCTTAAGATGATGCTCTCCACCTGTGATAGATGGCGCTGTCAGCGATGTGGTGATAATTTCTTTTATGCTTTTATTTTTGTTAGTGCAAATCTGTTGCACTTGTTCGAATGTATCTTT
Organism: Rhingia rostrata; assembly: GCA_949824845.1. Classification (NCBI taxonomy): domain Eukaryota; kingdom Metazoa; phylum Arthropoda; class Insecta; order Diptera; family Syrphidae; genus Rhingia; species Rhingia rostrata. The sequence goes on along the minus strand of OX463758.1, from coordinate 57,791,550 downwards.
AGTTTTCGTTTTTGGGTAGAGGATTTTCCGTATTTTTTTTTTAACAATCACAGTATGGTGTACATTTTTTGTTGGAAACTCTCACAAATACCACTTTTCATACAACACTGGAAGAGGCAAAGAAATCTTATGAATACAACAACAAAAAGGTGTACACACACTATTTTCCTAGATTGTCCCAAAAAATGTCGGGGCCGGGGTGCTTTTTTTTTTGTAAACCACGAGGTAGGTAGTTGTTTTCGTCACACAAAATCACGAAAAAGGATAGAGAACTAAAAGGATGATTCAAGTAAAACGAAAATTTCTAACGGATACGAAAAAAAACCTTCAAATCAACTGACACTTTCGATCGGACGTTTAAACAAATCAACGCTATAGATACACCATTGGTAGTGAGGTGAAAATGGCGTATCTGTGTGACACACACAAGCACTTTCCGCAACACAAACACAACGACAACGGTGGGTGAACGAAGGGGTGGTATACGTGATTTCGTATACCAAAATGATGAGGGTTGGTGGCGGGTTTTTATTTTATTTTTTTTTTTGTTTTTCTACACTAGCCCACAAGAAAAAAAATCAATAAAATTCTGTTTCTCCAGTTGAAGGTTGCGCGGATTGTGGAGTTTTTTTTTTTATTAACACAAACTTTGGAAATATTGTTGGATTTTTTACTGGGGGCACACCTAGAAACGTTTTCGAACAATCATTTATATTTTTAGGAAAAACCTGCAATTCAACGCAGCAGCCTTCCACTGGAGAAACAAGCCCCCGTCGTTTTCTATCACTACACGCAATTTCGAAAAACGTAAACTTAATAAATTTGTTTTTAAAACTCTACGAGTGGTTTTACTTTTTTTTTTGTTTTGGGAAAAGAAAATCTGTTTCAAGAACAAATCACCAGCAGCGCGTTCTGTATACACTAGAAAAATATTTCACACGATATTACACTCAGCGCTGACAGAGAGCTTGAACGAAACGAACGAGCGAAGGAAAAGCACAGAAACGGAGGAGCCGCCCTAAATATTTAGCGAGGAATTTTTTTTTGTTGTAGATTCACCACACGACGAGAACGGCGACGACGACGATGATGGTTGTTTCTGACGTTTCACCACACATGATACACGAGATTTGTGTTGAAAAACGCGTCGTATGTTATATTTCGCGCATAGACAAAAAATAAGAAAAAACACCACAACCACCCACGAGGAGGAAACAATTTTAGGTAAAAAAAAAAACAGTTAAGGAGCACCAGGAGCTGGAAATTTTGTTACACACAATACACTCGGTACACACACTTTTATTCCTAGAACAGTACGATATGGTGACGCGAATTCTTCTGCATGAGGTTAACTCAGTAGAGCATAGAGCACGAATGAGCAAGTGGTGAAATGGAACGCGTGTAGGCTGCCATTGTGTAGATAACTTGAATGAGACTCTCAAATTGGGGTTGGGGGTGCGCAAACGCTTTTGAGTTTGAATTGAGTTGCCATTGCAGTAAACAAGGGAGTGGTAATTTTTGGAATCAACTTCCTTCGGATACATGTAATTTTAAATGGTGATAGATTTGTGGCAAAGAAAGTGGGGCATAATGACACCTCTGTGGACTGGCTTGATGATAAACTGATTTACTGATTTTGAATTGTTGCATGAGCGCTAAAACAAGGCAAGGCAGCAGATATCTCGATTTCGTTCCAGCAATACTAGAAAGTTTTTATTTATTGATTCAACTTTTTTGGTAAGATATGTCATGAAAGTGAACCTGAACGCAATAAGTTTTTGATTACGCCAACAACCGACTGTTTGACGCTCGGTGACACACGGTGTTAACATATCTTCAAATACATCGTTAGCAGTATTGCCGGCAGCGACTTAGGCTAATTAATTTCCTCACTATAGCCAGCACTCCACACAAAATAAGCGAGAGGTCCAGGAAAGGAGTTCGCGAGTCTAATCAAAAAAAGTTAAACAAGGCTGCCGGAAATCATGGCCTTGCTGTCGAGCTTTTTAAAACCTGTGGGAAGATTTGGTAGGTAACAGTCACCAAGTCATTAGCAAAATTTGGTCGGATAAAAGTATGGCAGAAGATTGCAACCGCAGCACCGTTTGCCCAACTTAAACGAAGAATTACGCTGTTTCCTCTGACTAAGAAGACAATTTAGTAGTTAAGCCCTTACTGCTAACAAGTTCCTATACAATACGCTGATCATCCCAGTCCTGATCAAACGGCGCTGAAGCATGGACCGTAGGTATCAAAAGTGGATGAAGAAATTCAAAAATTGCCGTTTGCGTTCACGGGAGACGATAATTCAACCAAGAACTATACAAGCTGTACAGCGATATATACTTAGTGACTGGAACACTTAAAGCGAATGGAAATCAATAATCCGGCTCGCTGAGTCTTCGATTCTCAGCCAGACATCGGACGCAGTTGAGGAAGACCTCTGCTAAAATGGCGCGCACAAATAGAAACCGACCTCAATCAACTTGAAGTACGCAACTGGAGACAATAAACTAGGGACCGGGCTAATTGGAGAGGTATGTTGAGGACCAGACTCATTCCGGACTGTAAGTTAGTATAAAACACCCTCAACCAACTTGGAAAGGCAGCGGAGCTATTTTGCAACTGGCCGGGCTAAATAAAGGGGGATGTTGTTTAAAACACATGTTCATTCAATAGCTCTAGAATATAGGAAGAAAAGGAAATTTCTACAAAAAAAAAAACATCACCAACCAAAATGTAGGCACCATTTGTATAACCAACAACTTCAATAAATAACCACAATGGCAATACTTAACCACTCGACTACTGGCCTCTTCCCATTTGGGTGAGTTAGTGAATGGGTGTTTTTTTTTTCTCGATTTTCAACATGATTATGGAAAATGGAATTTATACGTTTTCCAGACACATTTTCCTCGTATCTTTATCGCTAGTTCTCTCGTTTCGAACTCTTTCATCTTTTTTTTTCTGGAGCATGTGAGCGATCAACGCAAGCACTTTTTTTTCGTAAGTAGAATATTGACAGCTTTATGCGAACGAGAGAGTAAGCGCTGTTCCCTTTAGTCATATCTTGGGATAGATGGGTGGACGGTTGGATGAAAGGAAGGAAGGAAATAGCCGCGGCAGCAGCAAGGCAACAACAACGACCAGCGCCACCATTTAATTGGAATATTTGTGGCGATTTCTCTGAAAATGGAACAATTTTTTTCGAATCGCACAAGTGAACAAGAAAATAGGGGATAAAAAGGGAATGCATGCGCATAAGCAATCAGGGTGGATGTGTTTGGACGTCATGGAAGTGCTTCCTCACCGACCGGACCGACGACGAACGAGGTAATTGCATGCTGCTGATGCCCCGGCAGCAGTCCATTCCAGAGTGTGATGTCCGTCTGATATGTGCAGTGGGGTGTAAATTTAACGCTCGCTATGTTGTTCGAAATACCTGGTGATTACAGCTTTTCTAGCAAGGGTAGCAAGTAGCAGTAGAAGGTAGTGGATGAAGACGAGTGCACACTACAGTGTTTTGTTTGTTTTATTTTTTTTTTTGGTTCGTTCTTATTTTATTATTCGATCTGATAAGGTGTGTAATGAATGCAGTTTTATTTTGAGTGTGGATGTGTGTGTGTGTGTGTGCATGGACAGCTAAAGCGGGCATAAATTGGACGCGCCACTTACTACTATATGGTACACAGATGACAATGTGGAGTTTATGGAATTATAGAAATGGACTTTGGGGGGAGGGTGCCGATTTTATTGTAATGCGGCTGGTAATGTGGCTGGGAAACTCGTGTTAGCATTTCCGATTGATGCATGGGGTACTTATGTAGATTGGTGAATATGTATTTACACCACAATATGTCAGAATGTGTTTCTTGGCAATTAAAATGCAATATGGCTCTGATTCGTAGCAGCGAATGCATTGATGGTAAACACGCTACTGTGGACTGATAGGAACTGATATGTAAATTATGCAATGACTACTGCTGTCATCAATACACAACCAGTATGTATTTAGAAAAACAAAAAACAAATAAAGTGGCTAAAATCCGACGATCTTCTAACAGGTACTGTAATCTGTCACTTCTTTAATATAAACGTTTATCAATTGTGGGAATAGTTGATCTATGTTCCTTAATTTTTGGATTCGGATAATAGTGAAACTGGTTCTCTATTAGGTTTTTACCGAAAAGAGTAATTCATTTTGCAAATGCCGTTAAATGTCCAATCGATTTTAAGATTTCTACAGCAAACATAATTTGTGTCAACAAGCTTTGAAATGCTATACGCCTAAAAAAGAACCAGACGAAATGTTTTTGAAGAACCATTCACCAGTGATTGTGGCGCAAATTGATCATATTTCTGGCATATTTCTTTCTAGAAAAGACTTCACCATGTGGATTGCCTGATCTGACGTTTATTAGATCTTAGTATATATACGTAAACTATCGGCGGGCTTAATACCCTCTAAACCAATATCGGTTTGGCCAAATAGTAAGCGGCACGATATTGCATTCTTCTTCTTTATCTTGAAAGGTGGCTCTAGTAGTCTTTGTAAACATAATGGAATTGAGAGGATGTGAAATCTTTAGCCGATTCATGTCAATGCCTGCCTGCCCTAAGAATACGCGGTGCCGAGAAATAAAGCCGAACGTAATAAAGCCGAATTCCTAAATTCGGTATTATTTTATTTTATGAAAGCGATATAACGCAAAATTACCATGTTCATCCAAAATTCGGCGCTGTTTCGCTTTTACAAATTGAAATAACACGGAATTTTGGAATTCTGCTTTATATTACTCGGCGTTATTTCATGGCTAGTAATTCATCGCATAGAGAGAAAATCTAAGTAAACGTTTTTAAGGTGCGCTACAAATATTGATGACACCCGAGTAGAATTACTAGTCATGAAAAAGCTTTTACAAATTATTCCAATGTTCATCTTTTGGTCAACACGTTTATTGTTTTTGTTTTAATTGCAAAGGTAAGCTGTTTCTCAATTCAAAATTCGTCTTAAAAGACACAAAATTAAAACCAACTGCGGGTGCAAAAATAACATATGCTCAAGTAGCATCAAAAACCACAGGAAAACCAGCTGACAAAACAGAAAAAAATAATATAAAACCAATGGAAACCCTAATGAGACAAATCCTTAATAGAATGGATTCCATGGAGAAATGTAATAAAACAAAATATATGAGAGAATATCTATTCTTGAGAGACAGAGCAGCAACAAAAAAGCTGTACCAAAAAGACAAACATGATGGATAAAATAAAAATCCTTGAATGGAATGCTAATGGTATCGAGAATCGCAAGGAAGAGATTCAAATAATACTCGATATTAACCAAATCGATATATGCCTCATCTCAGAGACTCATTTAAAATTATCTACAGACTTTAAACTGCAAGGATATAAACAATATCACACCCCACATCCTCACAATTGTGCAAAAGGAGGGGCTGCAGTCTTAATAAAAAACGAGATTGAACACCATATAGCAACCAAATTCCAGTCATGTGCGATTCAAGGGATCTCCATAAGAATAAAAACGAACAGTGGGCAGATATCAGTTGCATCAGTATACTGTTCCCCTAGCTACAGAATACAGAAAAATGACTTTAAAAGTCTTCTTGAAATATTTCACAATAGATTTATTGCGGGAGGAGATTTTATTGCCAAAAATAAGTATTGGGGATCTAGACTAACGAATACTAGAGGAAGAGCTTTACTTGAAACAATAAAAGAATGTGGCAGTAAATATCATTCGGTGGGAAAACCTACCTACTGGCCAACAGATAGGAATAAAACCCCAGATCTTGTCGACTTCTTTATAACAAAAAATATCTCCTCAAATAATATAAATGTGGAAGAAGGGCCAGACCTACAGTCAGATCACTCTTCAATACTTTTCACACTTGGCGATAAAATAATAATGAAAGAACAAAGTCCAACACTAGTTAATAAGCTAACTGACTGGAGCTACTTCAGAGAGAAGTTGGAAGAAAATACCCAAATGATAGCTATTGAAACAGAAGAGCAAATAGAGGAAGCAGTGCAATTATTTACACTCAATATACAATAAGCTGCATGGGCTGCAACTCCAAAAATAAAAAACAAAATTCATACCCTCCTGTAATATGTGAAATTATTGCAGAAAAGAGAAAAGCTAGAAAACGTTGGCAACAAACAAGGGCTCCAATTGACAAAAACAAACTAAACAGCCTAAATAGTAAACTCAGAAAATCAATAATTGAATTCAGAAATGAGTCACTAAAAAAATACCTTACAGGCCTAACAAATGATGCTAGTACTGACTACTCGCTCTGGAAGGCAACAAAGAAATTGAACAGGCCAACAGCTCACATCCCACCAGTGAAAACCAGAGGAGGAAACTGGGCAAAAAGCAGTCAAGAAAAAGCAAATACTTTTGCGCTGAGCATCTTGAAGGCGTCTTCCAACCATATGAAGATAAAGACTATCAAGGAATGGAAGAAACGTGCCAGGAAGATGTACCAATTCGACCGGTTACGTCTAAAGAACTTGCCAAAGAAATAAAAGAAGGTATAAACATAAAAAAGGCCCCAGGGTTTGATTTAATAACGGGGGAAATTTTAAAACAATTGTCAAAAAAAATACTGAAACATCTAGCGCAGATCATAAACGCTGTATTTAGATTAAGATATGTGTGCCAAACATATGGAAGCTCGCGGAGGTTATAATGATTCAAAAACCAGGTAAAACACCTAGCGAAATAACCTCATATAGGCCAATATCGATACTACCAATGTTGTCCAAGCTATTCGAAAAGATGCTGGTAAAACGCCTGCAAAATATTATTGTAGACAAATGGCTAGTACCGAGCCATTAATTTGGGTTCAGGAATAAACAATTGACCAAGTGCATAGAATCACTGATAACATTGAAAATACTTTTGAAGAGAAAAAAGTATGCTCTACAGTATTTCTTGATATATCACAAGTATGGCACAAAGGATTGATCCATAAATTACAAAAGCAACTGCCGAAGCAGTATTCAAAAATACTGGAGTCGTATATTCTACAGCGATTTTTTCAGAATTAAACAAGAAACAACGTACTCAACATTAAGAGAAATTAAGGCTGGTGTACCTCAAGGCAGTGTTTTAGGTCCAGTACTATATCTCCTATTCACTAGTGATCTACCAGAAAGTGACGAAATCACTCTAGCTACCTTTGCAGATGATACTGCTATACTTTCTGTAGGAGAAACTGTCGAAATGGCTACAAAAAAGCTTCAAAAGGCAGTAAACAATATCTCAGAATGTACTAAAAATTGACAGATCAGATTAAATGACCTGTTCATATAAATTTTACGTTAAGAAATTTACCACACATTCCAGTATACATAAATAGTAATGTACAATCGTGGACAAAAGTATTTTGTCACAGCTCATAGCAATATTCTGCGCGTTCTTCCACTTTCCAGTGAGAGATTCTATAGCTTTCAGAATGCAAGAGATGACACTGATAAGTCAATTCATTGCTTTGCTATGACATGTGATGTGAGAGATTATGCATTTTTGGGTGGACAAAAGTATTTTGACATTGCTTTCATTTAGTTCTCATTTGTTTCGTGAGCATTAAAGACAGCTTTTTGCCATTTGTAAGTCCAGAGTATAAATCTTCTACTAGCTTTAAACTTTTTTTTGTTCAATTTCATTAATTTGTTACCGTTATTTCATTAAAATATGGGTAAAACACGAGAGGTAAGCCAAATCCAGCGAAACGAAATGGTAATAAAGTACCACGCAGGTATTTCGGTCCAAAGCCTCAGCAAATTTTATAAAGTACCCCGGCAAACAATTTATTATCAAATTAACAAGCATAAGCTGAAAAATTTCACGGATAATTTAGTCAGAGCGGGACGACCACGCAAAACTACGCCAAGACAAGATCGTCTAATCTTAGGAAAATTTAAAGATGATTAATTACACCAAAAGCAGCATCAATGGAAGTAAAAAAAGATTACGATATTTCAATTAGTATAAAAACAGTTGAAAGGCGATTGAAAGAGGCTAACTTTGCTACTTATGTGGCCCGTCCGATACCTTTAATTTCACCTTAAAATAAGTTGAAACGATTAGCATTTGCCAAATCATTTGTTCACAAGCATCAATCTTTTTGGGAACAGATTTTGTGGACCCCGATGAGAGTTCTTTTGAGTACCATGGTTCAAAAAATAAAATTTACTGCAGATTACCCACAAATATTCGAAAGAAAATGAGACCCGTATCCCAACGCATACCACATGGTGGCGGCAGTGTCATGTTTTGGGGATGTGTTTGTTTTAACGGGATCGGTGATTTGGTACCCATCAATGGTACGATGAATCAAGGACAATCTTTACATATCCTGAATGACCATGCATTGCTTGCCGGCGACAGACTTATTGGGCAATACTTTATCCTGCAACAGGATAATGCTCCATGCCATAAAGCAAAAATGATTATGAAGAGATTTGGAAGTAAAATCATTAGATTGGCCACCCCAAAGTTCCGATCTCATCATCATCGAGAATGTGTGGGCTGACATAAAACGCAAGAGGAGTGCAAATTTGACAAGAACGCGTGAGGAGGCAATTGTTGAAGTCGAAGGACTTTGGAAGGAAATTTCCATTGAAACGCTTCAGAACTTAATAAAATCTTTTCCTTCACGTTTGCAAAAGGTGATAGATGCCAAAGGAGGGTTTATTTTTTATTAATTTCTATTTTGTTTTTAAAAGTTTTGGAAATTCATAACAAATTTGTAGCAAATTCTGTTTTGTCAAAATACTTTTGGCCTCCCACTTTAATGATTTTTTTTTTTATAAGATTTAATATGAAATTTAATATTTTTAATTTAATTATAAATATAAAAATGTGCATTTTTATTTATTTCAAAATACTTTTGTCCACGATTATAGTGGAATATTCAAATACAGCTAAATATTTAGGGATGACTCTAGACGCCAAACTGCGCTGGAAAGCGCAAAGAAAGCGTGAAGAAAAAAAAGACATGAGTTAAACATCCGCTACAGTAAAATGTATTGGCTTATTGGGAGATACTCACCCTTATCCAACTACAATAAATTATTGCTATATAAGGAAATTCTTAAACCAGTATGGACCTATGGGCTCCAGAAAACTTACTAAGAATACAAACCTTCCAAAACAAAGTACTACGGAGCATAGTTGACGCACCGCGGTACATACTACTACTTCCCGAGTTGCTGGAAAATATCGAAGGTGTTTCCAATAATTAAAAAGAAAAAGGATCCTTCTGATCCTTCTAATTATAGGCCAATAAGTCTCCTGATTAATATCGGGAAGATCTTTGAGGTAGTTATTAGTAAGTCTATTTTGTCCGTCTGTAATGAAAAGGAGATTATACCGCGGAATCAATTTGGATTCAAAAGAAATCACTCGGCAGTGCATGCTATTACGAAACTGATTTCGGATGTTAACCGGAATCTTAACGCCAAAAGATGTACAGCTGCCTGCTGGTAGATATCGAAAAAGCCTTTGACACGGTTTGGATCGAAGGATTAATTTATAAACTTATTCGATATGAATTTCCTTCTCATCTAACAAAGATGATAGCATCCATGATACACGGAAAGAAATTTGTCGTAACAGATAGAGAATACACGACAGCTGAAGTTTTTAAGGTCACTAATGGTCTTCTGCAGGGAACAGTTACTGCTCCACAGCTTTTTAATGTACAGACATATACATTTCTGACATACTTAGGGAACTCGACAATTCGCTGGTATTTGCCGACGATGCTACACTGTATGCAAGCGGCTCAACAATTAAAGACATTCAAACTCAACTTCAAAGCAAATTTGATAGGTTTCAAGGTTTCTGCTCCGAATGGAAACTTAAAATCAATTATACGAAATGTGAAACCATACTGTTCCGCACCCCAATAAGACGTGGTAATTCAGACTTGAGACGCAACTGGAGAAATCTAAAAATAACGAGTTCAAATGGTCTTCAGATCGAGTCAAAGACCGTTGTGAAATATCTAGGTGTTCATTTCGACAAGTTTTTGTATTATATTGAGCACCTAAATATTCAATTTGAGAAGGCAAGAGCGGCATTCATGTCGCTAAAAGGCCTATTTTATTCCAACTATCTAAGATCCGATGTGAAGGTCATTTGTTACCAAGCATTCGTTCGTCCAATTCTGACTTATGCGAGTCCAGTGTGGTGGAACATTAACCCATCGTATATGGAAAAGCTCCGAGTGTTCGAGCGCAAGAGCCTGCATGCAGATATATAGGAGTGCACATTCCGAGTTTAGGCACTACGTCTCAAACAAAAGACTTCTGGATGCTTCCGGTGTATCTAGAATTGGCAATGTCATACTTGACCTCGTAAGGAATCACTTTGCTCGTTCGGCAAATGTTAGCGAAAACGAATTAATCTCCGGATTATTCTATCCGAATCCTGGGTATTTCAGAAATGCCTTAGAAAGCGGATACATTCCGCCAGAGACATTCCTATTTCTGGATGCATATGGCTACCTATCGGACTCAACGAACGTCCCAATCATATACCATGCTGCAAGGAGAGCAACAGATAAAAGGATCCTTTACGAGCCTTTTGAGTCGGGGGGGTGGGAATACTGATCGAATTAGATACTGCATTAGCATACCTGAATGCGATAAAAATAACACAAAAAGGTTAAATAGAGATAAATACTGGTGGCTAGGCTGGGCTGAAGCCGAAACTTAGGGTTAAGTAAAACTAGGCCCTGACACGTGATTTTTGATCTAGCGATAACTGGGAGAAGTAAGCGTTGTGCTTACTCTCTGCTTGTTAGCCGATGGAATAAAGATCACATGACAGGGCCTAGATAGGTTTAAATAGGTTTAGATAGGTTAAGTTAGTCTTGTAAGTTTTAGTTATATATAAAATTAAAAAAAAAGTTGCGACTGTCTTCTAATAGGTTTTCTATTCACATTTTCCTATTTACAAAAAAAAAATACAAATATTATAATAATATTCAATACCAAAACATATGCATAGTTATATAAAAAAAAATCAATAAAACATGTATTGCGAACCATAATGGTCATTTACTTTGTCACAGTTCATATGTTTAGCTTTTAAGTTTATTTAGGCTGTTAATTAAGTAAAAAAAAAAATTATTGTGAATAAATAAACTTTGAAAAAAAGGAGATTAAGACGGGTTCAACCCCTTGACCTATGTAGCTAAAGATATATATATGAAAAAAAGAAAAAGAAATACTGAAACTTAAGTACAATTTCAAACAAAACTCATAGAAATCCGACCAACCAACGTCGGAATTTCTTTTAAAATTTATATTTTTATAAAATATAATACATTTGAAAAATAATTGCTGATTAGTCTAACGACTAGGTGCTATTCATTGAAGACACACAAAAGTCAGTCTTCGGGAGGTTTTTTAGATCGGGTTAAAGTCCCTCACTATTGCAGAAGGTTCCCTCGCGATAAAACCTGTGCAATGTCTTTCGATGATTTTTATTTCCAGCGAACCCCCACAAAAAAAAAATTCAAAATATAATTGTTCCAGTCAAATATTTCATTAAAATTGAAAAGGTTTCAATGCAAGCAAAATAAATAAACAATTGAATTCCCATTTTGTTTAATAGGCATTGCTTATTAATTTTACATAATTAATGACTCCACTTTCTGAAAGCAAGTTCCATAATAAAATGTTTCCTTTTTAACCTTTCAATATCCAACCGCGACATCTGAGTCTTTTAAGGAACATGGCGCCTACTACATTATTATGTGTAGCTATGTATAGCTCAATGTAAACAATTCATTAGACATTATTAAGAACAGTGTTTTTTGTGCAAAACAATTTTTTGTTTTTGCGATATCCTACACATATATGGTAACAACAGTGGGTCATTGTCCTTGAGTTTGGCAAGTATTTACACATGCCAGACAATGGCGGTTTCGTGACGACAATCATTCAGCAATCAAATCGATTCTATGGCCTAGTCGAATATACATATTTCATAAAAATGAATGAAAAGGGTGAGCGGGAGAATATTGTGCGGAAAAGGAAATGTAACTGACTAATAGCGTTACGAATAACCATTTGAGTTACGACCTTACATTTGACACAGTTCACAATTTCAAATTTTTGTTATTGTGACTCTTTTGAAATTTGAATTTGTTTTGTGTCAAGCAGTAAAATTTTCCAAGTTATGTTTGTAATTTAGGTTCCTTTAGGTTTCATGATTAATTTCAATGATAGGCATGTCAAAATTAAAGTTCAGATGAGTCACAATTGCTCTTTTGAAATGATAACCTATAATTAGAATATTATATATATGTATGAATATATAGAAACAAATTGTAGAATATGTATTTGAATATATCCAGTGTAGTAGTACACGTCCAAACGCATTTATTGTGGATGAAACATTGAGGGGGTAGTAGAAGAATTTCAAAAAAAAAGGTTAAGTGTCAATGCTTTGTGAACAAAGATTTTGTGTAAAAGATGTTATCATAGCTCGTAAACCTACAGACAGAACTGGATAGAACGAAAAATATTTCAATGCTGATTAAATCGTTCTGTGGAAGACCATGTGCTGATTTCTTTTTAAAATAATTAGAAAATAAAATCTGTTGAATTTTTTAAAGAGTTTATTGCTTTTAAAAAAACCTTTGCAGCTCTCAAGGCTCAAGTGTACTTGTATCGGGTTTTTCAACAGGGACGCTACAAAAGTTGAGCGACAGGGACAGCAAACGACGCCATATTTATTGCCGCTCTTTTGACATTTCTCTTCAGTAAGGTTTGCCATTTCATGATGGAAAGATATACGATCCAACAATGAGTCGAAATTATTAAAATTTACAACCGAAATTCGGAGTCAGTGGCCTCAACGTTAAGAGCGCTACGTCCAATTTATGGTCGTCATAATCGTCCTAGCAGATCAACAATTGAGCGTCTAGTGGAAAATTTTGAATCCACAGGCACAGTACAAAATGTTCCCGTGCCAGTGAGACAAAGAAGTGCCCGTAGTGTCGAGAATATTGCTGCCGCTAAAGCTTCAGCCGAAGAAAGCCCAAATGTGTCACTCACACGTCGCTCTCAAGCGTTGGGCATCTCTGTGACGTCGTTGTGGCGAATTTTGCGAAAAGATCTTGGCCTACATCCTTACAAGATTAAATTGACGCAAGAACTGAAGCCGCTTGACCACCAGAATCGTCGTATGTTCGTGAATTGGGCTGAGCAACAACTTGCAAATTAATTAGGATTTTCATCGAAAAATCATCTTCAGCGATGAGGCTCATTTCTGGCTGAATGGCTTCGTCAATAAACGAAACATGAGGTATTGGTCAGGCAGAAATCCACACGTACTCCATGAGTCATCATTGCATCCCGAAAAAATTACGGTTTGGTGTGGTTTATGGGCCGGCGGCGTCATTGGGCCGTACTTCTTCCGTGATGATCAAGACCGGCACGTTACTGTGAATGGGAATCGCTACCGTTCAATGACAACCGAATATTTTTGGCTCCAATTGGATGATATGGACTTGGAGGACATGTGGTTCCAACAGGACGGCGCCACAAGCCACACAGCGAATGCCACAATCAATTTATTTGAAACCAAGTTTGGAGAACGTGTCATCTCACGAAATGATCCAGTCGCTTGCCCGCCTCGGTCGTGCGATTTGACGCCGTTAGACTATTCCATGTGGGGCTACGTCAAGTCTATGGTCTATGCCAACAAGCCAGCGACGATTAATGAACCTAGCACGAATATCGAACGTGAAATTGCAGCAGTATCGGCCGATTTATGCTTGAAAACCGTCGAAAATTGGGTTCAGCGTCTGGACTTCTGCAAGCGTGCAGAAGGCCATACATAATGGCCTCGAACGTACTTTCACAGGAATAAAGAATTTCATTGATATCCAAAACCGTTTTTGTTTTATTTAAAAAAACTTTTGTAGCGCTCTTATTGAAAAACCCTTTACACTTGTACTTTCGAGTTATAAGTCTCGTAGTCATAAGCGATTTAAGTCTGACATTTCCCAAATATCAGAGTAAAAATAGCAATTACGCTGATATGCGAGACATAAACGTTTCGGAAAAATTGTTTATAACGGTTGGTTAGTTGTTGACGACACGGCTAAACGACAAAAGGATAACGACGTTCGAATCTGCTCCTGAAATGTGAGAACATTAAACAGGAGAGGTGCAAGCGAACAACTAGCGAAAGCCCTAAACTGCTACAAAGCAGACATTACTGCCATCCAGGAAATACGATGGGATGGCCGGACAAAAAGAGGATGAAAAACTGTGACATCTACTACGGACCGTGTTATAGTGAGCAGAAACAGCGACTATTCGGATGCGGATTTGTTTTAAGTGAAAGACTTAGGCAAGAACTCTTATGTTTCCAAGCCATTAGCGAACGCATTGTAACGATCCGCATCAAGGCCAAATTCGCCAACATTAGCCTTATATGCGCTCACGCCCCAACGGAGGAAAAAGATGATATAGCTAAGGACTGCTTCTATGAGCTCCTTGACAAAACCTATGAGCGACTACCGAAGTACGATTTTAAAATCGTGCTGGGAGATTTTAACGCAAAGGTGGGCAGAGAAGACATCTTTAGCAGTATTGTCGGAAAACATAGCCTACACGACAACACGTCTGGTTACGAACTTAGGCTAATTGACTTCGCTACGGAACGAAATGCCACTATAGCTAGCACACGGTTTCCTCACCTCGATACCCATAAGGGGACATGGCGGTCTCCAGATCAACGAACGGTCAATCAAATTGATCACATAGCGATAGACAAGCGGCCGCATCCAGTATTTTGGATGTCCGAACATTCCGAGGAGCTAACATCGACTTGGCCCACTACCTTGCTGCAGCCAAGGTTAGAATGCGGATATTAACCCCGCCACAACAATCCAGAAATACTGTAAAAAGCTTTAATGTCGAAAGACTGTAATCGCAAGAGACCGCCAAGACCTTTGCGCAACGCGTATCCCTAGACCTCTCGATTAACACCATACCACCAGCATCGAATGTCGAAGAACTATGGCAACGATGCCAACAAGCCATTAGATCAGCCGCAATTGATGTGCTAGGTTTCTCGCGCCCACCAGCAAGAAACCCCTGGTTTAATGAGGAATGCCGAAAGATGCTCGCAGCCAAGAACGAGGCCTACAAGGATAAGCTGCAGGTGAAGACGAGAGCTACCGTTGAGCTCTTTAGGCAGAGAAGATGGGAAGAACACCGGCTTTTTAGAAAGAAGAAAAAAGAGAAAGAAAAGCGCGCGTTCGAGGATATAGAGAGGTGCCACTCTAGGAAAAATGTTCGCAAGTTTTACCAAAGTGTAAAACGTCAAAGCCAAGGATACAAGGCTCGAACAGAATCCTGTCGAGATGAACAAGTAAATATCGTACTCAGTCTATGCTGAGTATATGGAAGAACCACTTATGCAGACTGTTAAACGGCGATGACGAACAACATTCCGCTGTAAGGCAGAACGAATCATTCAATATTGGCAACGACAGCGAAAGCTGCCAACCACCCGACCTGAGTGAAGTGAGGATAGCAATATCTAAACTGAAGCTTAATAAGGCTGCCGGAAATGACGGCCTTCCCGCCGAGCTTTATAAAGCCGGCGGAGATAACTTGGTAAGTAACATCCACCAACTCATAAGCCGAATCTGGTCGGAAGAAAGTATGCCTGAAGAATGGAACCTAAGCATCGGTTGCCCAATTCACAAAAAAGGAGACCCTCTAAACTGCGCCAACTACAGAGGCATAAGTCACCTCAACATCGCCTACAAAATTCTATCTGCCGTAATATGGGAACGCCTCAAACCGTTTACCAACAACCTGATCGGCCCTTATCAGTGTGGTTTTAGGCCAGGGAAGTCCACAATCGATCAAATCTTCACACTTCGGCAGATCCTGGAAAAAAAACCCAAGAAGTCCAAATCGATACCCACCACCTATTCATCGATTTCAAAGCCGCATACGACAGCATTTAAAGAGACGAACTATACAGAGCCATGTCTAGTTTTGGTATACCGTCCAAACTCGTCCGTTTTTGTAGGATGACGATGGAGAATTCTCGCTGCTCCATCAGGGTCGGCAACGACCTCACTGACACATTCGATACCAAAAAGGGATTTAGGCAAGGCGATGCGCTGTCATGTGACTTCTTCAATCTGATTCTTGAGAGGATTGTGCAAAACTCACGAGCTTACACCAGAGGCACAATTTTCCAAAAAATCTGTACAACTACTAGCATACGCCGGCGATCTTGACATCATTGGTAGGACCCAACGTGATGTCATAGCCACGTTTGCTAGTATAGAGAAGGAAGCGGCAAAAAGTAGTATATGCTGTCAACACGAAAGGACACACAACATCGACGAATTGGACAGAACGTCACCTTTGACAGATATAACTTTGAGGTAGTACGGGACTTTATCTATCTCGATTCCGCTACTAACTCTGACAACAACATCTCGTCAGAAATTAAACAAAGAATTACTCTTGCCAACCGGCTGTTTCTTCGGGCTAAGAAGGCAATTCAGTAGTAAAGCCCTCACTCGAACTACTAAGGAGATCTTATATAAGACCCTGATCATCCCAGTCCTGCTCTACGGCGCTGAAGCATGGACCGTCTCAAAAGCGGATGAAGAAATCCTTGGTCGATTTGAGAGGAAAATTCTTCGAAAAATCTTCGGTCCCGTTTGCGTTGACGGGCTATGGAGACGAAGATTCAACCAAGAACTATACGAGCTGTACAGCGACATGCCTTGGGTCAAAAAACTCCGCATTGGACGTTTAAGATGGCTAGGACATGCAGAACGAATGGACACCAATACTCCGGCTCGCAGAGTCTTCGATTCCCAGCCAGACGTCGGACGCAGTAGAGGAAGACCTCGCCTTAAGTGGCGCGCACAAGTAGAAACCGACCCCAACCAACTTGGAGTGCGCAACTGGAGGCAGTTAGCTAAGGCCGGGCCAATTGGAGAGGCATGTTGGTTAAGGCCCAGGTTCACTCCGGACTGCAGCGCCATTTAAGTAAGTAAGTAAGTAAGGGTGGTTAAATTTTATGGGCTGTGGTTGAATGTGAATCACACCTAAACGTCAAGTTTTTTTTTCTGCATTTCATTTGACATTTGTCAATTTCAGATTAATTCAGTTTGAACTAATTCAATGGAAAGATACAACATCAAGCAACGCGTTAAAGTTGTTCAGGCTTATTATGAAAATGGGCGTTCACATCAAAACGCATATCGTGCACTTCGTGATTTGTTCGGTAAATGATTCAATCGGAAAAATTGTGCAAAAATTTGAGCAAACGGGGTCTGTAGGAGAAGTGAAAACACCAGTGCATGCTCGTACAGTTCGTACTGCAGAAAATATTGCTGCTTTTCGCAAAAATGTGGCTGAAAAGCCGTCCACCTCAACTCTTGCATTTAAACGCTTAAGAGGTGCAATTGACTCAAGAACAACGTCGAAACCGTTTAAGAGTCAAACTTTGTTATTGTTTTACGAATTTTGTAGCTCTCACTGACTATTTTCCGAAGTAATCTATTACGTTGGGTTTGTTTTCTCTAACAAATGAGAACATTTTTCAACTCATTTTTACATGGACCATTAAACTGTTAACATGCGATTCTAAAAAAACAAATTCAATTCAATAATTATGTAGTTTCGTACGATTTTTATGGGTTGAGTGGAGAGAAAACGTCATCGGATACATTGAGGTTCTTCAGTTATGTAATCGCAATTGCAGTAACGGAGTTGATGTTTAGAAACATGCAAACAAATAAATTTGTGGTTTTAAGAGTTCGGGAGATTTATTATGGTGCTAAACAACGTTCAAGGTACGTTGTTATAAGGAAAAAGTAAGTCAGACTTCAATAGCTACGAACACAAAGTTTAGATGTCCTTGTAAGATACTTAAATAAACCAGCGACAAATACTCTTCCGTATTATAATGCCGCGTTTGCAACCATAACTATTTTCCGAGCTAATACCACCGAACACAAAAGTATTGATAGCTTTGTATTAGCCTTTACGAAACTTATGTGAAAGGTATGCCTTTACGTGGTGGATAAGCTTATGATTTAAAAGATGTATATCAAGGAAAAAGCAGCTAAATTTAAATTCGGTTTTTGTTTTTATTATTTTGCTCATAAATGTTCACATAGATAAGTAAAAAAAACCAGCGCGTACTGTACTAACAGAAAAATTAGTAGCAACTTTAAACGGTACATTAGGCATACGTATTCCTGCGATTATTTATTCAGTGGAACAACATCTTCCCATATTATAAGTGGCGCTAAAGTCCGTAATGAATCTGGGCTTCAACAATTATGCCTCTCCAATTAGCTAACTGCCTCTAGTTGCGTACTCCAAGTTGATTAAAAAATAAATACGGTTTCTAACGGGTGATCCAAGTAGAGATACTTTTTTCAATAGCCTTTTTTGACAGATCACGTGTGAGTCGTGTCATGCTGTCATGTTATTTTTGTTTAGTATTGTTTGGCATTTCATAATGGAAGGAATTACGCGTGAACAACGTTTACAAATTGTTCAACTTTATTATGAAAATTCACGTTCTGTGAGGAATGTGTTTCGTGCACTTCGCTCAACTTATGGTCAACATAATCGGCCTACTGAGCGTACTATTCGCAACACCATCACCGGCCGGTCGATTGGCCACCAAAATCGTGTGATATCACACCGTTAGACTTTTTCCTGTGCGGATATGTAAAGTCAAAAGCTTATGCCGACAAACCCGCTTCAATTCAGGCCTTGGAGGAAAACATCACGCGTGTCATTCGCCAGTTACCAGTCGAAATGCTCGAACGAGTGATCGAAACTTGGACTCAACGGATGGACCATCTGCGACGTAGCAACGGCCAACATTTGATAGACATAATCTTAAAAAAACAAATGCCAAAGAATGTTCTTTTAAATGATAATAAACATTCTCCATTAAATTTGGATTTTCTGTGTTTTTTTCTTTAAAAAAGTAGGGAACCACGAAATGGATCACCCTTTACTTATATTCGCGCCACTAAAGGCGAAGCCTACTTAATTTTCGTGCGATGTCTGCCTAAGAATCAAAGACTGTATACCGTAGTATTGGTGTCCATTCGGTCTACATGTCCCAGCCATCTTAAACGTCTAATGTGGAGGATTCTGAAAAGGGGTATATCGCTGTACAGCTCCGTATAGCTAGTGGTTGAATTTTTGTCTCCATAGAATGTCAACGCAACCAGGACCGAAAATTTTTCAAAGAATTTTTCTTTCAAAACGACCAATGATTTCTCACTCGCTTTTAATATACGGCTAATGTTGGCAAATATGGTCTTGAAGAGAATTGTCACAATTCAAAACGTCTTGCCCCAGTCAGGCACTTATAACAACTATACCTGAATAGTCGCAGTTTCTGCTCTTCATGCACGGCCTACCCCATAGTATTTCCTGGGTGACGATAATGACTGCTTTAAGCAGTGGTGGCCGCGATGTAGTGGTAATGTGTTCGTCTGTTGAGTGGATCAATCCCAACCAAAATCCATTTCACTTTTATTTAAATAAAAGGTCGGTGTAATACCTAAAAGTATGCACACCATCTTGAATTTCTTTAAATTTAACGAACACAAGAAAAAGTGACTCCCCGAAGCTAGTTCGGACACCACCCATTGAGTTTAAGTCTCCACTACATCCAAAATCTTTCCTTAACCTCTCTTTCTTCCCCTTCTCAAACGCTCGTACTATGGTAACATATAAAGGG